>VWYE01000377.1:0-10547 GCA_013398995.1 Alaudala cheleensis | reverse complement strand
GCGCCCAATGGCGGCGGCTGCGGGCCCGGTCGGGGGCGGCGCGGGGCTCGGGAATACCGGGGTGTTGGGGATAGGGTGGAGGGGAGTGTGGCTGGGGAGTACTGGGGTGATGGGGATGGCGATACTGGGGCTGGGCACCCCCCGAGGAGATAGGGATATCAGGGTGATCGTTGGGCGGTGCCGGGCACCCTCAGACCACTGGTGTGGGGAGACCGGGGCTGGACAGCCCCCAGGGTGAGTGGATCCGGTTGGGGGCCCTCGGGCTGGGCTCCTGCAGAGTTGTTTGGTTTAGGGATGAATGGAGGGGGTCCTGGGGCTGGGCAGCCACCAGGGTGGTGGGGATGAGGTGGTGCCAGGGCTGAGCACCCCTGAGGTAATGGGGCTGCGTGTGAGGTCCTGGGGCTGGGCACACCAGGGGTCTTGGGGCTGGGTGGAGACCCCAATGTTGCCCCTGTGGGGTGGGTGGCTGAGCAAGGGAAGGATGGATGCAAGAGGTTGAGGACCTCAGACAGGAGGCAGAGGTCAGCTCCAAGAGCAGCTGGAGCCATGCACAGAGGGAAACAGGAGAAGCGGGAAGAGCTTTGGAGCTGGGTTCAGTCAGGAACCCTGTGCGCTGCAGGACATTGCAAGGGCCAGGCCTGGGGGTGATGTCATCTTAGGTAGGAGAAACAGGGTCGTCTCTGTCTGCCAGTACCTCCAAGGTCCCCATTCCTGGCAGTGAGTGTCCCAGGCAGTGTCATGACTACACAAAGCTCAGCTGCATGCCGGGACCCCCAGGAGTCTTAGATCAGGTACGGCCCTTGGGTTCCTTCAGCTGGCCCAAACCTCACCATATCCCTCTCATGGGGAAAAAACTCCTTCCCAGAGTGGGGAAACCAAGAGAGTTTGGGATTGCTCAGCCCAGTTGCTGTGTCCCAGGATGGAGCATCCCTGACACATCAGATCTTGGCATCCATTTAGCAACAGAAAGGACCAGAAAGCGCTGGGAGGTTGTTATGGAAACAGCCACAAATTGGATCAGTACTTGGTGCACGGAGCGGTTTGTGTGACTGATGTGGGAGCAGGTGGGTGTGACAGCCGCAGCGGTGCAGGGGCCCTGCAGTGGCACCCCGCTGCCCATGCTGTGTCCTTATTCTAGGGCTGGGCTGTGGCAGTGCCTCAGCTCACAGGGACCCGAGCATGGGGCTGTACGCAGCGCAGGCTGCCTCCCACCCACCTCACTCAGCCTCTGCACTCCCCAGGGAGGCAAAGGACTGGGGCGAGTTGGGGTTGATTCGCAGAAGTTCCATCAAGAAAATACTTTCTGCCACTTCCCCAAGCCCAGCCGAGCCCAGCACACGGTGTCAGGCAGGGGGAGCCCCTCCACCAACAGCCCCGCTGTGGGTCGTGGGACTGCGATGCGACAGCTTGGACATTGTTCTGCTCCCTGCCCAGGGGAGCCACGCAAGGTGCCCATCACTCCGAGCCACTTGTCACCTTGTGCGGAGCAGCCCCAGACCCCGCATCCTCCTCGAACTCCGCGGGTACACACGGCTGCCTGCACTGTCATGGCCAGACGGTTCCTGGGAGCCCAGACAGATCTGGGTGGCTCACCAGGACACTGGGCTGACCGTGCCCGGGCCAAGGGGCAGGAGGGTGCAGGTGGATGAGGGGAGAAGTGCCGGTGCCACGGCTCCGTCCGGCCCGAGCACCGGAGTGGCTCTGCTCTGTGTTCCCGGAGCAGACCCTCTCCTGGCAGTGAAGGCAGCAATGAAGAAGCCATAAACATTTGTTAAGTGGCCGAGCTGGTTATTTTCGGGCTAAGAGGCCGTACTAAACCTCACAGTCAGCGAGGCAGATGAGCTCATTGGAGAACAACGGCTTGGGGCCAAGCCACAGCCGGGGAGCAGGGCCAGGGCTCCCAGCCCCTCACCGGCACCGTGGTGAGTCGCTCCCAGAGCTGTACTGGACCTTGAGAGGTGCCACATCCCAGCAGAGCCACCGGCAGGATCTCCTCCAAGCTGGAGGGCAGAACTGGGACACCGAGCCCCACAACATCTTATGCTGCCCCGCTGAAGGTGACCCCCAAGCTATCCCCTGAGGCCTGGTAGGGGATCTACGTGCAGGGCTGGAGCTGCCGTGACACCTTCGTGCCACCTCGAGTCCCCTCCAGGCTATGCATTCCTGGAATTCCTTCAGTGCACCAAACATATTTCCTTGCTCTATGTCCCGGTAACTGCACTGGGGGCCTGACCGTGCTGTGCAGGACAGGCATTATCAGGGGTGCCCTCCCTGCTCCCGGTGTGCCAGGGCTGCAGGATGCAGTCACCTGGCTCTGCTATACCCCTGGCAGTGTGACAGATCGCCATGAAGCTGTGTGTGGGGTCAGGCAGAGAGGACAGGGTTGCCCCAGCCCTGGTCACCCCACAACCTGCACCCACACCCCCAGGGCTTCCTCTGGATGGCCCCTAAAATAGCTGAGGCAGAGAACAGCACGGAGCCAGGCTGCCACCACGTGCCGTGGCACCATCACTAGTACCTGTCATTTATAAGCCTCTTGCTGGAGACGTGGGGTTGCGAGGGGTGGCACTGGTATCTCACCTGCACTGTCACTGGATTCCCCAGCCCCTCTGCAGGGGCGTGCCGTGCACCTTCCTCCCGGTGAGGTCTCTGGGCTTCCTGTACCAGCCCGAGTGGGTGAGCAAGAAGAGGAGGGACACATCCACTCCTTGTGCTGGGCACAGGCACTGCCAGGGAGCAGAGGGCACTGCACCCTTCCCGAGGCTCTGCCGGCTACCACGATCGGTGTGTCCCGCCTGTGAGCCCTCCCGTGATGGGCGCTGCGTGCCCAGCTGACCCCATCCCACCGGCCCTATCCCTTGGAGCACACAGACAGGAGCGAGGAGCCGAGCAGGCGGCTATGCCAGCCCTGGGGCTGCTGCTGCCTGCACCCACCTGCCGTGACAGCCACCACGTCATGCACCCACGACTCCCCGCCCTTGTCCTGCGGCGCTGTCAGGCCCTCCCGGGGCGGGGCAGGGAGTCCCACAGGCAGGAAAGGACAAAACTCTTACTTACCCAACTCTGCCTCCTCCTCTTCCTCTCCCCACCGGGCCCAAGGCCCGGGGTACGGCAGCTGCCCCACACCTCAGTGGATGCCCCGAGCCCCCATGGGCGGGATGGACTGGCGGCTGCCCTGGCCCGGAGCGGGAGACGGACACAGCGCCAGCTCTGGCAGTCGCTTGCTCGCACTAACTCGAACCAGGTTTCTGGAGAAAGGCTGGATGGAAATGTTTCTCCCACCCCAGCCCAGGCCCTTCTTAAAGACACAGCTACACATCCCTGCTGCGGGTGCTGGAGCCGTGGAGATTGAATAGGGATGGAGCATCCTGCCAGCCGGCGTCTTTCCGGTGGGTCTGGGAGCCACAGCTGGGGATGTGATTGGTGGGTCCCCTGGAGAAGAGATGGCATCCACCACCTCCACCATCGGCTGTGCCAGTCTGCGTGGGGTGCCGAGGGCAGTGCCAGCTGACCCTCCTGTAATTAACACGGGCCAGGCAGCCAGATGAATCCTGAGGCTGGCAGCACCCTATGGCTATCAGGGAGGTGGCTGTCCACCTCCCTCCCTGCCCCTGGCTGTGCAGCAGGAAGGGAGCTGGTCTCACACAGGCAGCCCCTTGCAGGTGGCCTTGGCAGCCCATGCTCTGCCTGACAGGCAGGACCACCCGGGAGGCCTCTGGCTGCAGCTGTGGGGAGGGAAACACCTGGGGGGATGGCCAGAACCTTCTCATGCTCTGGACAAGAGTGCACCCCATGCTGGGTATGCAATGGGGGGTCGGCTCTCCCTGGTCACAGGACACAGCTACGTGAGAGGCCCTGGGGCTGCCTCGTCGGACAAGTGTTTCCCCAGCCCTTTGCTGGGTGATTTCTTCATTTAGAAGTAACACTGCTCCCCTGGCATCTCCCCTTTCTGAGGAGGATGTGACAGCTCTGTCAGCTCACAGCCTCTGGAAACACCAATGGACACATCCTGCTGCTTAGTGGTGACCCAAACTCCCCAGCCCATTCGTCACTGGATGGTGATGGACAAGCCCTGTCCAGTGCAGAGGTGCCAGCATTGGGCAGCCTTAGCCACAGCAGCCAGCTGGGAGGGATGAGAAAGTACTGGAGCAAAATCCTGACACATAAGGAGGTGATCTCAGGGCTGAACCCACAGTAGTGGAGACTCCCCACATTTCCACAGAGTAGAAACCGTACACAAGACAACATCCCTTCAGGAGCACTGACAGCAGAGATCCTGGCACCCTCAGCATGCCAGGAGCCCCCATCTCTGCAACAGACACACGTGTGCACACTCAGACATGTACAGAATCACAGACACGTGTGTGCCAGGGGAGTTTGCTCTGTGCTGGGGTGCCCTGCTGTCCCCGTCCTCCTGTCTGGCTATGCAGACTCTGAGTCAGGATCCAAGCTCACAGTGGGGCCATGCTGCTCCAGTGGATGCAGCCAGCCACTCAGGGTGCCAGGAAGGGAGGAAATGGCTGCTCACAACCACTGTCTGGGTAACAGGGGGAATTACCTTGCTCTCTCTGCTTCCATCTGCTGCTCTTAATTAACTCAAGGAGTAATGATCTTCTCCTGATCCCTGCACTGCCCACCATGCTCAGTCTCCCCATTCCACGCAGCTTCACGCTGGCTCCTGGAGTTGTGCTCAGCTGCCAGACACAGCTGTGCCAGGCTGGCAGTGTGCAGGGTCAGGCTCTAGCAGACAGACAGGGGACAGTCACGCCCCGTGTGGATGGGTACTCCCGTAGAGCCACTCGCCTGCCACTGGCGGAGGTGCCAGCCTGGTTCCCTGCCAGGCATCCTAGTGCCAAGGTGGGTGGGCAGTGGGAGAGCAGGAGGAAGATGGCAGAGCCTGCTGGCACAGCTAAGGAGAAGATTCTACTTGCCAGCATCCTTGGCCCGTTGGGCACTGTGCCAGCTTCTGCTCAATACAGACTTTGTGCTGGCAGCCAGCGGCTCCTTTGTACACTCAGGGACTGGCGTGTGGCTGCCCTGTGCCACCACCTGCAGGGCAATGGGCATGGACAGCGGGCATGGTGCTGGGCACCCGGGGAGCAGAGACCAGGCTGGGAGTTGGATATGCATCCCAAAGGGACTGCTGGCTTCCTAAGCAGCCAGGTGGGTCCCTGGTGGGTTCCTATGTCCCTCCCCAAGTGTCATCTGCTCTCAAAGCACAGCCCCACAGCCACTGGTGCCTCGCTGCATGGATAACTCGCACGGGTGCCACAGAGAGCCATCCTGCACTCAGAGCACCATGGAGCTGGAGAACCAGCTGCCAAGGCACGGTCCAGCTCTTGCTTCCACATGGAGGTGAATGCATCCCACACGCTGCAAAGGATGACACAAACTCCAAGGAGACAAATAGTTGAAGCCAATCCATGTTCCTGGTCTGTAAGTGCTGCCATATTCCCAGCCAAAGTGGGGCTGTAAGTGCTTCCTAAAAACCAGGAACACCAGTGCTTGTGGAGTTCCTTCTAAGCTTGCTCTGCAGAGACTGGCCCAGGCAAGAGGAATCAGAAACACCATGGGTGTGCAAGGCTGCAAGGGGACAGTGGTGGCTGTACTCCCTTGTTCTTTCATGCACTTCTTACTGGGTGATGGGTGTCCCGAGGACCTGCTCCCCCCCAGTGGACCTACTGCCCCTGAGGTACACAGCCCAGCTCCTGAGCAAGGGCCACTAGCTCAGCTCTCAAATGAATCCTTCCAAAACACCACCCAAGGGTGAAAACACTTTTTTTTGGAATGAGCATTTGCATCCATCCAAGCAGGAATCTTAGCCCTGACAAAACCCCAGCTGGGTGGGAGGGAGGTTGCAGCAATGAGCTGGAGATGCCATCTCAACATCAGCTCTCAGGATGTCCCACGTGTTCCCCCCCGAGCATGGCCAGGCTCTGCAGGAACCCCACAGGAAAAACTGTGACCATGGAGGCTGGAAAAGCCCAGACAGGGCTGCCTTTTCCTTGCAAGAACATCATCAGTGTGGGGAACTACTGGCAGCAACATTGGGGTGTTCTGCTCCTCATGCTGCCTGCAGCACGCATTTTCAGGGAGTGGCCATCAGCCCACTGCCGAGGATGGCTTTCAGCCAGATCAAGGCCGATGGGAGCCTTGTGTTATCCATCCATCCACCTCTGGCTGAGCCAACAGACGGTTCCTGTTAAGAGGAGGGTGTGGCTCCTCTCCCCCTTCTCTGGCAGCCAAGCCAACTAACTATCCAGCCTTGGTCAACATCCCACTTCCTGCCCACACCAGCAGCCTGGGGAGATGTGCTTGCCCCCCTGACACTGCAATCACCACTGGCTCGGGGAAATGCAGGCAGAGAAAATGTCTTTGCGGTCTAGAAGGGTTTTGTAAATCGCTCTGCCCTGCAGAGGAGGCTGCAGTGGGTTGTGGCTGGGATGAGCAGCGCTGGACTCCAGAGGGGGGCCCCCACAAGCCTCTCTGGCACTACTGTGAGGCTCTAGCAGTTCTGTGGGGTGAGTAACCCTCATCCCACACTGGCCACAGCCTGTCCTGGTGGCTAAGAAGGCTCCAAGTGCCACTTCACAGTGGTGGTTGTGGCCACGGCAGGCCAAGGATGCTCAGGAAGAGAACATCACGGTGAACTGAGACCATGTCTTACTCCAAACCAGTCCTTTTGTCCCCTGACTACCCCACCCCCCCTCCTTCCTGTTCTGCAGTGAGAGCCCTGCACCATTCCTGGTACTTTGTTCCATCTTGAAAGGCACTGACCCCATGGGCAGGTGCTGCCAAGGGCAGCTGTGGGGTCAAAGGAGTTGGGCTCAGGCAGGTTCACATGGGTGAGCCTTGGGACTGCAGTCACGGCTGCAGCCCCTGTCCCCTGTCCCAGAGACTGAAGGACAGACCAGCCACTTCAGCCTAGCAGGAAACTCCACCATGTTAGAAGGTTTTTTTTTCTTTCTTTCATTCCTTTATTTTTAAAATCCAATTGCAGAATATGGGGGAAAACATCTGTGCAAGCTCAGCAAGGGAAGAGCTGAGCAGAGGGTGTGAGGAGCAGCCCTGGCTGGCCGACAGCTCTGTCTATCTTGATGGCTGGTTTCACAGAAGGCTGGGAGGTCAGAGGATGGGAACGCTGCACATTTCATCAGGAGCAGTAAACAGCTGCTCCTGCCAGCACAGCCTAGGGTTCCTCCCAGAGAGGAACTGCAGCTCTTCAGGAGCTGCACATTGAATAGCTCTCGGTGCCAGCCCCATCCTCTGCTTTGCTGAGATTTATTTCTGGAGCTGCAGGGTCCTGAACAGGACACTGAGCCACACAGGTGTGTGTCACCCTCCAAGACATGGCTGTGACAGTGGGAGTGGGACAGGGGGCTTGGTCCCTGCTCTGGCTGGCTGCAGTGAGACCCTATGCCCAGCTGTGGCATCCTTGGCTCACTGCACCAAGGGATGAGGGATGCTCCCAGCTTCTGGCATCAGGAATGTGCCCTCCCCACTCCCACCACTGCTTGTGAGTAAGAGCAGAGGAATCCAACAGCCTTTGGCTGCCGTCTCCTGCTGGAAATAGCCATGCTGCCTCGTCGGACAAGTGTTTCCCCAGCCCTTTGCTGGGTGATTTCTTCATCTAGAAGCAACACTGCTCCCCTGGCATCTCCCCTTTCTGAGGAGGATGTGGCAGCTCTGTCAGCTCACAGCCTCTGGAAACACCAATGGACACATCCTGCTGCATAGTGGTGACCTGAACTCCCCAGCCATGGGGTGAGGAGGCCCATGGCTTTCAAATCTTTCTAAACCCATCTGGTAGGAACCAAAACTGGACAAAGGCTTGTGACCCAAATGAGGATGCCCAAATCTGGGAGCTGGCACAAGGACCAGGCTTGGGAAGGACAAACCACCACAGACTCAAGGGGGTTGGAATCAGGTCATCTGTGAGGACTGGACCGCCACCCCCATGCCCTGCCTGCACTGCAACTGGGCTTTTGTCACTCCTGGAGCTTTTCTGCTTCCTGAGAACTGTCTGGTCCCCATCTTGTGGCCTCAGAGGAGCTAGAGGATAGAACTAATCCAGCCCAGTCTGCAGCAAGGACGTGCTGCAGCTGGTGCTGGGCTGGTGTTGTATCCAGCTCTGCCTGGGAAGCACCTGCTGGATCTCCAGTCTGATCCATCCCAGTCTTTACAAGCTGGCCAGACAGGCTGTGACACGTCACCTGGAGCCACACTGGCTGAGCAGAGGCTGCATCAGGGCACAACTGATCCTGGGTGAGCTCCCCCTGGAGCATCTTCCTTGGGCTTCCATTCCATTTTAAGATGGAAAATGTGATTTTTGCCATTGGATCTTCTTCAACAAATGAAAACAGAGGAGAAAATAAACCCCAAACCCAGTGTGGGGCATTGTTAAGTGTTTGCTCCTCACTCCTGGGTCCCTGCTGTGCTACAGCTCCATGGGAAGTGTCCTCCCAAGCCCTGAGCAGCCACCACTCTCCTGCAGTGCCGGGACCCCACAAGGAACTCCCATCCCCCCAAGACGTCATCTGATCCCCCATCACGGGCTGATGCTGGAGCACTTAGCAAAGCAAACTGCTGCTGAAGTACCAATCAGAATTTTGTTCTTTATCCAAGTACAGTCACACTGGAAGCTCTGGCATCCCACTGGCTGGTGGTGGATGGATGTGGAGCAGGTGGGAGGATGAATGGTCTGTGTTCCCTTAGGATGCAGGGGGAAATGAGCCTCCTAAGCCTCTGTGCCACTGAGCAACAATGAAGGTGAGCTTGGCTCTGTTCACACTGCCCCAGCCCTTCCCACAAGATAAATCACAGCACTGTTATCACTACACACCTCTGACCCTAGCTCTGAGCCAGCCCAGCACATCTACATACATGCATATTCATGGCTCTAATGAGGAGCTGTAGCACAGGAGAACAATTTGCTGCTGCCTTACACACACATACTTGCAGCTGCCTGTGGTGTTGCTCACCGGGTGTATGGAATTAGCTAAACACACAACGTGGGGCTACACGCTCCACCTGCCCACAGCAGCAGTTGCAGGCATTCCCTGCCCATCCCCTCCACACCATCATTCTGCCGACCCCTGTCCCCTACTCCATCTCCTCCACGGTGTCCTCCACTGTCCCCCCACACTAACCCCCTGCCACCATGGTGGCACACACACAATACTCCTGTGGTCACCTGGAGCAGTCCCAGCCTGCTGGCCAGACACAGGCAGTGAGGGACCATCTGGCTACCAGCATGATCAGCTCCTCCTCCAGCAGACCCTGATCCAGCACGTGTGCAGTGATGCTGATGCCACTTTTGGCACACTCTGGTGCAGTGCAAAGGTCAGCTTGGGTGACTGAATCTCAGTTTCCCCTCATTCGATCCTCTTGTCCTGGTCGATGCACAGGGCAGTGGGAGCCGCTTCTCAGTCTAATGATGGAGCACTGCAGCTCCTAGGCTGAGGCTGGGTTCTCTGCTCCTTCCCAGCATCCAGGATGCAAGCTGTGAGGATCTGGCAGTCATTTCCCATGGCTCCAGGCAGATGGAGCAGCAAGGGAGCTCTTGCGAGGGGATTTGCCGAAAGCAGAGGCACAGGCTCTGCCAAGGGCCTGGGAAATGCACAGTGCTTGAGGGGAACGTGCTGGAGCAGCACTGCCCTCTCTGCCCCGCAAAGCTTTTAAAATAAACTTCTATAAACAACTCCAAAATTAGCTTATTTTAAAATCCCCTGAAACAGTGCTGCCTGTTCTTGACCCAGCACAGCAGCTTGTGCCAGACCAAAATTGTTGGAATGGAAAGTGGAAGCAGTCCAAGGGAACCCAAACCCCGCTGGCTGCCAGGAGAGGGGATGAACTGACAGGATGCCTGGGTGACAACCCAACATTTTCCCCAGATACACAACACCCCACGTGAAAACTGCCCCAGGCTGGACAGGACAGCCCCCTTGGTCTCCTGCCACAGGATGACATGAAGCACCTTAGGCAGGGACAGTGTGGGGGTTGGCGAGGACCAGCCCTGACAGCCCGGTGTCCTCGCATTCCCAAAACAGCCCCCAGTAATTGCAGACACAGCATGAGGTGTGCTTGGCTGGCAGCCTGGAAATGCCCACTGTGAGCAGGGAAATAAAGTTCAGGCAGAGGGAAAGGGTGTAGGGTTGTCCTGGCCTCACCCCAGCTGGTGTCATTGCCTTGGCCACCAGCATCCCAATGACATCTCACTCCAACGCCGGGAACGGTTCCCTGGCCACTGGCACCATGGGCCTTGGCGAGGCATTGCCACCCCTACCCCGCTCCCCCAGACCTCCCTGCTGATGGAGCAGGGATGATGGGCCCCGAAAGTAGGAGCCGGCGCGGGTCACCCGTCCGGGGAGGGGACACGGGATGACAACGTCGGAGGAGTATCAGCGTAGCTCTCCGACACTGGGACAGGGAGCGGAACCTCTCGGAGAGAGAAGCGGCCCCAGCAGTGGGGGCTGGGGCTCGCAGGACGCCCCGTCCCACGGTGGGTGTCCCTTACCTGTGGCGGCGGCGCGGAGCGGGCGGCCCCG
>VWYE01000376.1:0-15922 GCA_013398995.1 Alaudala cheleensis | reverse complement strand
CCTCTTCTCTGCTTTGAGCTCCCCGAATGGGGCTGAGGCTCCTGCCCCTTCCTCTCCGCAGCCTTCCCCAGCCGGGGCAGGCACAGGGAAGGGCCGGCTGGCAGGGACGGGGCCAGCTGCGGGCACCTTCCCGGCGGGCAGCAGGGAGCTGCTGCATTCCAGCTGCGTCTCCTGTCCGCAGCTGAGCATCACGGCCAGGAATGCAGGGGACAGCAGCGTGCTGGAGACGGAGCGGCTGCGGCTCGACGGCTCCGTCACGGAGCACCGGCTGCCGGAGCACAGCCCGGGCAGCAGCTACGCCGTGACGATCCGGGCTCTGACGGCTGCTGGAGCCGGGGCTGCGCTGATGAGAGAGTTTCCCGGCAACAGCTCCGGTAAAGCTTTGCTGTGTGGCTGGCCCAGGAGGCTGGGCACAGACGAGCTGTGCTCGGCAGCCCGCGTTGCCCGAGGCTGCCCCTGCTCGTCGCACAGCCCTGCCCGTGCTCATTCTCCGGCCCTTCCCCTGCAGACACCCCGCGGCCCCAGGGCCTCGGCTGCCGCAGCGCCCGCGACATCGCCCCCCGGCAAGGCACGGCCGTGCTTCCCCTGCGCCCCATCGCCCGTCCCTCTGAGGCAGCCGGGTGAGCGCAGCCCCGCGGCTCTGCAGCCCCGGCGGCCTCTCCCTCACGCCGGCGCTGGCTGCGGACGCCTCCCTTCCGCGGCCCCCCGCGCCCGCGTCCCGCTGACTTTCGGCCCCGCAGGGAGCACCAGCTGATCGTGGCCACCACGCACAACGCCTCGGTGATCGAGAGCATCTGCTCGGGCCAGCCGCGGCTCTTCAACGCCAGCGTGTACGTGGCCGCTCTTCTCAACCTCAGCGCCCCCACCGACTTCGTGCTGGGCGACGGCAGCCGCGGCCAGGGCCCGCACAACGCTGCCCTGCGCCCGGGCTGCGACTACACGGCTCTGCTGCGCCTCGCCCGCCGCTCGCCGCAGGTACCAGCGCGGGGCTCCTGCTCTCCGGCCGTGCTGCCGGCCTGCGCCCCTCTGGGCTGCCTCTGGGCTGCCCGTCAGGGCACACTGCTCTGCCGTGCCTCGCCAGGATGGTGTCCCTGGGGTCCTGGGCCACAGCCGGCTCACTCGGTGGCCCTGGCTGGGACCTTTGCCTCCAGCTAGGGTAATGCTGCAGGAGTGGACTGAGCTCTCCCTCCTTTCTTCTCCAACAGGCGGAAAAGTTCACCTGTGTCTGCTACAGCTTCTCTGTTGGTAAGTGTCTCCTTGCTCGTGCTGCCCAAGCCTCTCTCCTGCATGTTCCCTTTTGCCAGCCTGGCAGCTTTCCTGGATATGAACTATCCCAGGGCATATGTAGTGGGATATTGCTGTTCTCTGGTATTCACAGAAGTTCTCTATATCTTGAGGCTCTCTATAGTAGGGTGGCTTTGGACATCCTCTGCAGAGTTCAGTAGGTGGTGTCCCAGTGGCCCCCAGACCCTGCACATCATCCCTGCCTTCAGTACATGTTTAGTCCTCGTAGTCCCCTGTTCTATGTGCAACCCCTAAATGCAGATATCTCACCATACTCTGGCAGTGCCTGGGGCCTGCAGGGACACAGGGTCCACAATGGAGGGTTTCACACCAAGCAAGCACCTGCTTCTTTTGCTCCAAATTAGCTTTTCTCTAATGTAAAGTCTGGGGTGGAAGACAAAGGAAGTTGCTTTTCTCTGCATGTCCCTGTGGGATGTTCCAATGCTTGGTTCAGGCTGCACAGGAGCCTGAGTTTGGGTTGTGCTGTTTGTAGGGCAGGAGCCATCGTCTCTGCTGGACAGGAAGCCGGTGGTTATAGCATTAGCACTGACAGTTGCATTCCTGGTACTGGGGATTTTGCTGCTTTTTGTGGTCTTCAGGTCAGTATGTGTGTCACTGCTCCTGCCCTCTGTGAGGCATTCAGCAGTTTGCAGTGGCAGGGAGTGTCCAAGGGGAGCCTGAGATGAGGCAGGGTGGTTAGATGGGCAACAGCTTCTCCTCTGTCTCTCTGTTCTGCTGGTCTGTGCACATGACTTGCTGTTTTGCAGGCTAAAGCACAACAGTTCAAAAGCCTTGGAGAACAGCACAATACCCCTGAGAGGATGTCAAAAAGGTGAAGTATGAGCAAGGGCCCTGTGTGCCTTGTCTGGACAGGCTGTCTGTTAAAAGCACAGGCAGGATGATTGCAAGTTCCACAAGTTCCTTGCAGGAACAAGGTGATCAGAGCTGGTTGGCACTGGGAAAGGGACTCCTTCCAGGAGACGGGACCTGTGTGGGGAGGGACATTCTAAGGTTTGGAGAAGTCCTGGCCGCTGCAATGCCATCTCAGTCCCAGTTGCAGAGCTCTAGAGTTGGCCAGTTTAGCACCAGTTGGATGCTGAAGTCCTGTCTTTGTGGTCTCTGCAGATGTACGCAAGCCAAACACACAGATCCCAGTAGAGGAACTGCTGGAGGCCCTGAAGATGTTTAGGAGGGAAGAAATCGAGGCAGAGCAGACAGATGATGAATCAGTTGACAGACATGGTGCTGGACTTCTGGGAGAATATCAGGTCTGGTTTAGCTTTGCTTTCCCACCTGGCTGCACAGCCCACCCCTCAGCCCTTCCCTGGGTATGTGATGCAGTTGGCCTTGGCCAGCCCCAGAATACATCCTAATGGTGAGTGGGCTTGTTTTCTTCCTCGGCAGCAATTGTCCTCCACTTTGTTGCACCCCTGCAATGCTGGGAAGGAGCTCTGTAATCAAAACAAGAACCGCTACAAGAGCATCATCCCATGTAAGCAGAGCTCCCCAGGAATTGGCTCAGGCTCTTGGAGCTGGCTGGGGTAGCACAGGATCCTGGACTGCTGTAGGTGCCCCTCCAGCACTTCAGAAATACTGAGCTACTTATCTCATCCTCCATGGCCACTGAAACCCAGAGGGATTTCTGGTCTCACTGTTTTTATGTCCTGTTGGAGCATCCTTGTTCTGCTCTTCAAATCCTCCTGCAAACTTAATCAAACATTGTATTCCTGTTCCTGATGCTAGTCATTGCTGAACACTGCCATGTCCCATCCAGAGGCAGGTATTTGTGGGAAAGTGGAAGAAGTGACCCAATTTATTTCAAACTTTAAAGCTCCTCTGGGCCCCACATTTGTCTATTTCATCATCTTCCTTAAAACTCCAATGCACTTCCTGCTGTGACATGCCACCCATGTCTTATCAGCTGTTTTTCAAGCCTGAACATGTTCTGAGGCTGGGGTGCTGCTGAGGAGACAACAGACAATCACAGACTTTAATAAATTACACTTTCCCCCTTAATCAGTGTCTTTGTCACTGCCTAAAGCATCAGTCCACCTCCCTTCTCTTTCAGATGATCACTGCCGTGTGGTGCTGCAGCCCTCTGACACTGGGAATGGCTACATCAATGCCAGCTATGTGGATGTAGGTAGTGAGGAATTGTTTCCCTGGGAAGGGTAGGAAAGGTGCCTGGCTGTGCTAGGTGAGGACAGTGCTGCCCATGTGGCAGGTCCTGAGGTCTGGCACTTTAAACTGTCAGGTCTTGGGATATCACTTCCCCTGAATCCTCTCTGAGCTGCCTGGAGTGCTCTGGGTTTGTGTGCAATTCTCAGCTCTAACAAAAAGGGACTCCTGTAGGGGACAGGAACTGAGATGCAGCCCCTGGGTACCCACTGTCTGTGCTGGGCAGGAGAGGTGCTGTGGGGATACACTGTGCTGGGAGTTGTGGGCTTTGGTGCCTGGGGGATGGATCCTTTAGTTCATTCCCTGTTAAAAATTTAACTCATGTGATCAGAGCTGTTTGAATCTCTTCCCTGCAGACCTACCGAAGTCCACGCTTCTTCATTGCAGCTCAAGGTAGGTGCTTCCAAACCTCATCCTCAGGAGATGCTATTCACTGCACTGAGCAATCTGGGAAATGGGGAATAGGGACAGCAGCCAGGGAGTTGTGAATGGCTCATTCCAAGTCCCTGTATATCCAGGGTTTCTGTCCCAAACAGTTGTTACAGCTGCTGCAGGGCATGAAAGGTCTCAGTGGTAGCTTGGCAGCAGCTGGAGCTGGTGTCTGCACTGCCCAGTATGAGGACATGGTCCTTCCACTCAACAAGCTTAGTTTGTTCCCTTGGGCAGCTAGCATGACAGAGACAATCCTGCAAATGCCTGGCATGTCTGTACCCAGTACTCAGATGCTGTCTCCTCCCAACAGTGCAAAGCCTGGATGGGTTTGTCTGCTCTGTGCAGCATGCAGTGAGGAGATCATGGATCCCTGCAGAGCTGCAGAAATGCTCTTTGGAAAATAGGGTCCCAAATGTGGGAGCAGCTCACAGTCATCTCAAGGGTCTGCATGGGGGAGCCCCTAAAGCAGCAGTGAATCCCTGGCATGTCCTGGCTCATCTTCTCTCCTTTCTCCTTGTCCTAATGTCTAAAATGGTGATGAAACTGATGTGGCCAACACCCCTGTTGGGTGCTGATGTCCCCTGGTTGTGCCTCTGGGTCTGACCAGAGGAAAGCCTGGGAATGTTCAAACTGTGCCTGGGAATACACCCCCATGGCTTGGACACTGGCACAGGGCTCTCCTCTTCCTTCCCAAGGCCCCTTGGCTGGGACAGTGGTGGATTTCTGGCACATGGTCTGGCAGGAGAAGACCTCAGTCATTGTGATGCTGACAGGCTTGGTGGAGCAGAACAAGGTAGAGAAAATCTCTCAGCCCATGCTCAGCTTTGGCATTGCCAGGGCCCAGGATTCCACACCTGTTGTGCTCCCAGTACAGGTGTCAGTGGGCAGGGAGCAGCTCTGCCCCCCTGCAGAGCTCTCCCTGTGAGTTTGCCTGTGCCCAGAGGTCTCACTGCTGTTGACAGATCAAGTGTGAGCAGTACTGGCCAGAGCAGGAGCAGGTCTACGGCGACTTCACTGTGACACTCAACAACACCTGGACCACCACAGGCCTTGTCAAACGCATCTTCTGCCTGCAGAAGGTAAGGCTGGCATGGAGGTGAGGTGGGATTGCAGGATGTGTTTGGGTTCCAGCAGTTGGTGGGACCTGTCAGATATGGGCCCTGTAGGGAGCCCTGCCTGACCTCCAGCACAAGAAGGTCTGGTGTTAGCACATTGTTGTAAATAGAATCCATGCCAGGGCATCAGTCCCAGGTTTCTGTGCCAGGCAAAGGCAGTCAGTCAGCTCCAGTGGTTACCCCAGATGAGTCTGGACTGACATTGCACATGGGAATATTGTAGATTCTTGAGGGCTTGGGTGAGGTGATTACAAAGGGTACAAAAGCAGAGAAAAGGAGTAAAATGGAATCTCTGCACATCCAGGATGATGGTACAGGTGCCTGCCTGTCACCTGAATCAATCTGCAGAAGGTCTACACTGAAGCTCCTTGGTCACTTGTAGTCCTAAACCTGGACTGGTAGTTTATAGTTTAAGATAACCTACATAAGGTCATTTCCCAAGATGTGTGCTCCTGCTGAAGTTACTCCTCCTATTGAGAGCAGAAACTGACAGAGCTGCAAGGAGGGAAAATAGCTACAATATAAAGAAATTGCAGTTATGCATATTCGTGTCCTTTCTTGTCTTGCCCAGAGCAATATGGAGCTGAAACATAAAGCTCCGAGAGCACCTGATGGTAAGATGTAGCATTAGTTCATGCCAAGTGAATGTGATGTTTAGGGAAAACCACAATGGGCTGGTAACAAGTGACTGCATTCACATTTAGTGTAGTAACAGCCCTAGGGTATATCTTTTCTGGGCAAGCCAGGGCTTTTTGATGACTCTGGAAATACCCTAAGCTGTGATTTTTATCATTTTCCTCTAGGGCACCAGCTGCTTTTCCTGCTTTGCGTTCACTGTTCAGAGCATGGTGAAGCAAAGAGCAAAATTAATTGTGTGGCTGTGTGATGGATGAATCTGCCCTTTGCTGTCTGAAGAGCTATAGTGGAGCAGTCCTCAGGGTGTGCGTGCTGGAGGGAGCACTCTATGCTGGTGTCCCTCTGAAGTGGTTTTCTCCACTGCTCCATCCTTGCTGGCGTGCAATCATTTCACACAAGTTTCCTGGTCGCTTCCAGCTGCCTGTTGCCAGCCATGTCTCCCTTTTTGCAGGCAGGTTGTGCTCTCCCAAGAGCAGTGGAACAGTTTCACTACTTGCTGTGGCCAGACCACGGGGTGCCCAGAAACCCGTCCCAGCTCCTGTGCTTGGTGGAGGTGGTGAACAAGAGGGTATTGGAAGCACCTGCTGGACCCGTGTTGGTGCACTGCAGGTAGCAGGCTGGGGGTGTTTGGGTGCTGGGGCACAGCCAGCAGGGGCAGCACTGACCCACAGTTTTCTGTGTCCTCAGTGCAGGGATCGGGCGCACAGGCACCTTCATCGCCCTGGACTTCCTCTTGAAGATGGGGAAGGCTGAAGGGAAGGTGGATGTGTTCCACTGTGTGCAGCAGCTGCGGGAGCAGCGGGTCAGCATGGTGCAGACCAAGGTGAGGAGAGGTATTTGCTCCCTCCACACCCTGGGCTGTAGATCCAATTCCCATGTGGGAGTCAACACAGGCAGGTGGCCAGAACAACCACAAAACCACGGCTGAAATGCCAAGAGCAAATTTATTTCATCACCTCACTAGCTGTAGGATCCCAAAGCTAGCTGGAAGATCCCAGGAGGTAACACGTAAGTGGGAGCACCATCAGGCTCAGTCCATCCCGGGGGACAGTGGGGCTGCTCTTTTCACCCATTTAACAAAGGCCTGTGCATGTGTAGTTTACCAGCTGGGCTGTGATCTCTTGTGTGTTTTTATGGTCTCTGGTCTTTGACCTCTCCCAAAACAGGGAGCTCAGCCATGTCCATGACAATGGCCTCCAGGTCTCTGTAAACACCTACATTCTCTCTAAACAGATTCTACTCCCCAAGGCAGGCTGAGGCTAAACAGCAGTAAGCCATTTATACACAATATATAGGATTTCTCACACTGTCATTTTCCAGAACTTGGTATTCCCAGCTGTAAAGCCACTTTGAAAGAATCCACTGTGCTCCTTGTGAATGAAAAGCCATTCTTCTGCTTTTAACCCTTTGCTGTCAATACCACCTTTCCCAGGGATGTGGCGTGCAAAACCACATTAGCCATGCTTTTCATGATCTAGCCACAGGGACTAGGGATACCAGGTGATGGAGACTGAAGAATGTGTTTTCAATGCTGTGTCCAAACCTAGTTGGAATGTGCATTTCCCTGAGACTGTGGTGTCAGTAGCATTTGTATGCGTTGGTCACCCTGATAGAGAAGGGCTGTCTTGCAGGCAAGGATAATGAATCAGAGTCCACCTGTCCCTCAGGTTTTCAGGATGTTTGCCCTCCTGGCATCTCCTGGGCAGCAGTGTCCTGGCCTAGGGACCATGTCCCTGTGATCTGCTTAATGCTGGGTTCCTTTGGAGAAAACTGGGTTGAGCTGGACCAACCAGCTGCATGTACAAGGTCTAACTAGTCCACAGGTTTTCCAGGGTGCCTTCCCCAGAGCAGGGGTCTGGTCTGAGAGGGAGCATTAAACCTCAGGAAGATGAGGTCTTTTCTGGGTTGCTGGAGTTGCTGGCTGTGTCCCAAAGCAGGGACAGCCTGCAATGAGAAGTGTCTGGCCTCAGGAATCCGCAGCAGGAAGGTGAAGGATGAACCTGGCTCACTTCTGGCACAGTTTGATGACAGGTGGTGATCTGGAGCTCCAGGGTTCCTCCTGGACTGGCTCCAGACCATGTGTCCTCATGCAGGAGCAGTACAGCTTCCTGTATGAGGCACTTCTCGAGGGCTTGCTGTGCGGCAACACCGGTCTCCCAGTGGAGAGCATCGCCACCCTTGTCCACTCCCTCCGAGAAGAGGAGACCTCAGGCCACAACAGAGTCCTGGAGAAGGAGTTTAAGGTACCACCAGGAGACGGTGCTGTGAGGGCTCATCTGTGATGCCAACCCCCTCCCTACTCCCCTCCCCAGCAGAGGGATGGAAATGGGGGTTCATTTTCCTGGAGTGGCACAAGAAGGTGAGGGGTTGACAGACAGGACTGACTTGGGTGAATCATCTCTACAGGCCCTGCAGAGATTTTCTGAGTTGTTCCAGTTCCTGCCATGCAGAGAAGCAGAGAAACCCAGAAACCAACCCAAGAACCGCAAGCCAGGGATCCTGCCAGGTAACACTGCCAGGGCTGGGCAGCCTCTTGATCTAAAACCCAGTGCCTGATAGCAGCATGGGGGAACAATGCTTTCCTGCTGCTTCCCTCCCCATCACATTACACTGACAGGTTCTGCTCAAGGTCTTGTCATTGTTTTCTGGTTAGTAGATAATAAATACAGATTAGGCTGGTTCCTTCTGAGCCTGTTGGAGGTACATGAGGTACACCTGGGATGAATATGTCCCTGGTCTAAACTTTTCCAGTGGAGAAGTTCAGATGAGGCACATCAGGTAGCAGTGAGGAGGGTGGATCTGCTGTGCTCCCAACCATGGGGTTTTGGACATCCCACATCTGGGTGCCCTGAGCTGCCAAAGCCATGGGTGTGGTGGTACCTGTCCCTTCAATTCTCTCCAGCCTATGCTGCAGGGAGCTATGTTGACCGTACCTGTTGCATGGAAAATCCCCTGCCTCTCTGCAGGGAAAGAATGACCCATCATTTCCCTCTCTCTGCTCCTTGCCTCCGCAGCGGATTCCTGCCGGCCCATCCTGATGTCCTCGGTGAACGCAGACGGCTCGCCAGCTTACATCAACGCCGTGTTTGCCAGCGTAAGGCTCCGGCCCCCGCCAGAGTGGGAGCTGCTCGGGGCGGCGGGGACTCTGCTGCACGCCCCTGCTCGGGGCCAGGGTGGAGCATCCCGCCCAGGGCTGAGGTGTCCCAGCCCTGGGGCTCCTGCAGCCTGAGCGCTGGCGCTGCTGCCAGGAGATGGCCCCCGCGGTCGCCAGCGGCGGAGCCCTGCCTGTGCCGGCGGCGCAGCAGCGTGTGCCGGCCGCAGCCTGCTGCGAGCTGAGCCGGGCGTGATGAGCTCAGGAGGCAGCGGGACGCAGACCTGAGCAGGGCTGGGGTGGTCTGTCTTCTCCGCCTCAGCAGGGCGGTAGGGAGCCGTTCCCGCTGTAGGAAGGGCTCTCGGGGACTGTGGGACTCTCCCTCCACATGCATGGTCATGTCTTTTGCAGACATACACCGAGGAGGAGAGAATCATCATCACCCAGCTGCCTTTCCCCACCACGCTGGTGGATTTCTGGGCTCTGGTCTGGGATTACACTTGCACATCGGTAGTTGTGCTGAATCAACTGCAGGAGCTGGACAAGGTCAGCAGCCCAAGCACAGCTCTCCCCTTTCCTGGTTCCCTGTAGGGCCGAGCAATGTGATTTCTGCCTCTGCTCCAGTATGGACCCTGCCATGAGAGCCCTGCTTGCACCAGGAGCTACTGCAAGCTTGTGGGGCTCCACCTGGGAGAGCCCTGAGGACAGTCCCAGCACTAGAGTGCCACAGCAGTGGGCTGTCCTTGGTCTCACTGCGAGTGGGCATCCCTGAGGTTTTGTTTACCCCTACCCAGCTGTCCTCTCTGATGGAGTGTTATTTATCTGGCTGCAGCACTGGGTTGCCCAGCAAGTGTCTGGCAGAGCCATGTGTACACAGATTATGGGAGGAGCTGGTGTGAGCCCACCCATGTGAGGAGCTGAGCTCTGCCCTGCGTGCAGGTGGGGGCCATGTGTGATCATGCACCTCTCCCCCTCCCCAGACATATGTGCAGTTCTGGCCCACCCAGGGCGAAGATGACTATGGCCGTTTCCATGTGCAGTTGATCTCAGAGGAGCCTGGAGCTGGCTTCACAACCTGGACACTTGTTCTCAGCAACAGGCAGCAGGTGGGCCCTTTGCTCAGAGGTGGCAAACTCCTTTGAGAAGAAGTTTTGCAAGAGCTGGGAGGACCAGCTGTCAATAGGCTTTAATTTGGGGTCAAAGTCACAACTAGAGATGGCAGAGGGAACTGGTCAGGTCCTGGCAGGACACTGGCCAGAGCGGAGTCTTTTGCCTTGGGAGAGAGGCTAATCCCAAGAAAGTGAGGCTGCAGGCAGAGAGGTGTTTTTGTGTGCCTTTCCAACTGCAGGACAGCAGCTGTGGAAGGAGTTTGTGCATCTTGGTGGTTCATGGAAGGGGAACTATAACAGGCAGCTGGACACAGGACTGAGTCCTGAGCTGCACCTGGTGCTCAGCTCTTCTCTTATGCTCTGTGCATCTGCCAATCTCAGAGCACTTGGTTGAGAAGAGCAAAGTCTGGAGTGGCATGTCCCATTGTGGGGCTGCTCCCTTGATCCAGCTGAGCCAGGACTGGCATGCACTATCCCTTCCCTCATGAAGCCAATAGGTCTCTGCTCTGTCCAGCCCTCTGTCTTTCTTCCCCACTAGCCCAAGAAATCTGCAGTGGAAATCCAGTTACATCAGCTGACAGACTGGCCCATGCAGCAGCATCTTCCCCCACACCCTGACACCATCATCAGCCTGCTAGGGAAGGTGGAGACACACCATCGGCAGAGCCAAGATGGACATATCCTTGTCACCTGCTGGTGAGCGATGTCTCCGGGAGCAGCAGCCATGGCAAGGAACTGGACAACAGCTCAGGCTGTGACAGTGAAATTGGTCACAGTTCCATCTTGGGTGGATGTATGGATATTAATTCAGCTATGTTAACAGAGGAAGGCTTCCCTGTGGAGGCTGTTTGGGTGTGGGATCTGTGGCCAAGATCATCCTGAGTGTGGGGATCTAGGGGTCACCTCTGAGGCTCAGCCCTGCCACCTGATCCCAGAGCAAATGTTGCTCCCCTTGCACTCCTCCACAGGGATGGAGCCAGCCGGAGTGGAATCTTCTGTGCTGCTAGTTTCCTGTGTGAGCAGATCCAAAGCGAGGGGATGGTGGATGTATCCCAGGCTGTGAGGATGCTGAAGAGGCGGCGGAGACAGTTCATTAAAGATGTGGTAGGTGCTGACTTCAAACCCAGCTGGGATGGCAACACCAAAACTGTCGAAATAAGTCAACTGAGACCCCATTTTCTTCATGCTGGAAAAAGCCCATTCATTATTCACGTAACTAATTTTATACCGTTTTCACAGGCCTTGTGTGCAGCACCCATTGGTTGGTAGTTTTCTACTACTTCATTTATTGGCCAGAAGGTGATTTGTGTATAGGTGCTGAGGTTCAGGTTGTTTACATTTTTCTTTTGTGGGTTCTCATGGAACAGATCTAATGTTTATGCAGGTGTACTTATTTTTTCTCCCAAGAATAGATTGTTGTGCTAACGAACTTTTCATACCCAAGATTGTTTCGTATGAGAACTTACAAATTATCTGCACTTAGCTAAAGTAGCAAGGCTTAATCCATATTTTATAAGGCCCTTCTTTTATAACATATTTTACCCATCTGTAACACAAAACAAGAGCCATATCTTGGATTGCCCCAGTAACTGTCCTCGCTCCTCTGTGCTCAGAACACCCTGAGGCCAGGTGCAGATGAAATCTTTGAAAACCCCATTTTCTGCTGCTGGGGCCTACCCACTCCCTCAGTGGCAGGTTATGCAGAACTGAACTTGCACCAAAGCATCCTGCATGATGAGTGGCTCCTTTCTGGTCCACCTGGCTGCTCAACACTTTGTGCTGTGGAGGTTGGCTCTCCTGCCAAAACCACCAGTGCTGGTGTAGTCCAGGCCTCCAGCTCCTGGAGTACATGCCTGGATTCCTCAGCAGGGGAAGGTGGACTCCAGCTGGGAGGAGGAGGGTGGACTGTACCTGTGTCTGGCATGCTCTGTGTCAAGAAGCTGTTGGAGACCAATGCTGACATGCCACTGCAGGTGTTCCACCAGAGTCTCATGTGCATCCTTTCATCCACAGGAACAGTACGGGCTCTGCTATGAACTAGCCCTCAGTTACTTGAATTCATTTGAAACCTATGGGAATTTCAAGTAGGGGCATGACCACAGCCTATCTCTGGATGGGACTTCAACTCCCTGGACAGCCCTTCATCAGTAACAGTGTAAGCAAGAGGAAGCAAAAGGGATGTGCATGACCCCAAGATGCTTCACTCCCCTGAAAAACCACTCCAAGGGTCCTTTGTGGCTGGAGAACACAGGCTGGACTGTCTCCAAATTTTGACCAGGCAATGAAATGGGAACTTGACCCTCTGCCCAACATTTGTGCAGGAACTTATCTGGAATCACAGCCTGAGGATGCAGACCTGAGCAGAGGCACCAGGACTTCACCTTTCCTTCCTTGCCAAGGATGAAGAGACCAGCTGTCCCATCCAGGTTCCCTTTTCCCCTCAGGTAGCCCCAAGGAAAGTGGGGTAGCACCAACACCCACATTGTATTTGGTCAGGGAAGTCTCAAACTGCTGTAAGATCCATGGTGCTCAGAACACAGGATGTCTGTCCTACTTTGGGGGAAGCATGAAGCCCAAAGAGAACAAGAGCCAAGAATGGGACAACCCATGGTCCTGCAGGGCTAAACTGGTCCCTCAAACCCCACACAATCTTCTCCTGGGGCTGCATCTTCCTGGTGCTGCTCCAAGTGTCACTGCCCTACCAGCTCCATAGAGGCTCTCTCATCAGCCTGTCTGGCTGAACCATGGGAGTCCCAGGTTATAGGGGCTCAACATGAATATCTTGGATATGGTTCAAGCAGCACCACAGAGACACGTTCTGCCTTTGCTGCACAAAGGCAGGAGACTTCAGAACCAGGAGTGTCCCCATGGCTCTCTGTCCTGTGTCTGACCAATAAAGGCCGTGGTGATTGTGACCCCTGATCTTTGCTTTTCATCCAGGTTTGACCCAACACAGGGGCCACGAGGGAGCTGAAAGCACAGAGATACCACAGCATGGGCACAGAATACATTCTTGGCCAAAATGTCTGTTGAGGGCCATCACCCCTGATGGATTTCCAGCACACATCTGCTCCAAACTCACATTAGAGTGGTCCAGCTTAGCTCAGGAGGTCAGAAAAGCTGTCAGGCACCACTAGGGGAATATGGGGTCACAGCAGTCCTGCTCGTGACTCCCCTCAACAAGGCACAGTCAGCTCCGTGCAGGGGAATGTGACCCCACTGGGGCAGTGAGGAGACCAGACAGGAGCTGTGTGGGACAGGCAGCCCTCCAAACCATAAGCCTTTATTTGTTGTTCAGACAGAACAGGCAGAGTCACAAAGCAGTCCCGCCAGGCCAAGCAAAGTCCTGGGTTTGGCTGAATATCTACAGAGAGGGCAGAAGGGTTGGGAACCCAGCAGGAGAATACCATCAGCCTGAGCCTGTGTGAGTCTGGGACTGGGAAATCTGGCACACAAGTCCTGCTTCCAGGAAAGCAAAAATGAGAGCAAAGCCTGAAAAAAAGGATTACAGAAAGCCAGATTCAAAGGCCTTACAAAAGCCGCAAGCAAAACCTGGGAGGTAAAGGGGTTGAGGAATGAAAAAGCTGAACCCTCCTTGACCTTCTGTTTTCCTCTTGCCCTGCTGAGTTGGATGAATTGCATGGGACCCCCATGCTGGTCACAGTCACAGGAGAGCCAGGGGACATGGCAGCCATCAGCACTGGGCTGGGCTCATCCTTCCCATTTTCTCCACATCCTCACTGCTCTGGATGTCTCCATGGTCCTGGCTGGGGCTGAAGTGACTGATCTCCAGCCTAGCCACCTTTTCCTGTGCAGAAAAAGGGCATCCAGTGTCAGAGACAGGCTGGGGCATACAGCAGTGCCTGCCACAGCCCAACCCTTTCATCCCAGCTGTGCCCAACCACAGGACCCCAGAGGTGCCTGGCAGGGCTGAGGTGACAGCAGCAGCCCCTCAGCTTGACCCTCCTGAGAGCCCTCCCTGCAGATCCCCAGGAGGGATGGCACAGACATGTGTCCCTCAATGCCTGTCTTTGCTCATCCCTATCCCTGTTCTAGGCAGGGAGCACTGCCTGGAACCAGACTCTGCTGCCATGTGGGGCTCAGTGGGCAGAACCATCCTGACCATCCCTGGCTAAGGCAAATCAGGAAATGCGCCAGTGCAGTGTACAAACTGCTGCTTCTCCTGAAACTCAGGTTCTCCTGGGAGATTGCTGCTCTCATCCCAGCTGCCACACAGCCCTGTAGTTCCCTCTGTGATGGTTGTCTGCAGAATCACATTTTTCCTACCTTTTTTAATTATTCTCCTTAGTTTTGTTGGGCAAATACTTCTTTTTCCTGAAAAAGCAAAGGGGAGTCCTGGGTAAGAAACTGGCACTGCATATGTACCTGCTGAACCTGTCCCCTTTGTACTTTCTGAACCCATCCCCTTCCTACTCACCTGGAGAGCACACACCACAGGATGACTGCAGCCACAAGGAGGACTGCTAACAGCACAACCAGTCCAATCACAATCCCATGCCACTGGCCTGCAGTCTGCCCTGCAGCTAACACAGAGACAGGGGTGAGTGCCACAGCCTGGCCTCCTGCTGGCAATGGCCCCAAGAATAGCAAAGGGTATGTGCAAGTGTGGAGGCCTGTGTCCTGGCTGAGGTTTCTTCTGGGAGGGAGGATCACCCCGTGTGGGGATTTTGCTCTGTTCCACGTGAGACCCAGAAGCTCTTGCGCTGGGCCAGCTCATATCCAGGAAAGCTGCCAGGCTGGCAAAAGGGAACATGCAGGAGAGAGGCTTGGGCAGCACGAGCAAGGAGACACTTACCAACAGAGAAGCTGTAGCAGACACAGGTGAACTTCTCCGCCTGTTGGAGAAGAAAGGAGGGAGAGCTCAGTCCACTGCTGTAGCATTACCCTAGCTGGAGGCAAAGGTCCCAGCCAGGGCCACCGAGTGAGCCGGCTGTGGCCCAGGACCCCAGGGACACCATCCTGCCGAGGCACAGCAGAGCAGTGTGCCCTGACGGGCAGCCCAGAGGCAGCCCAGAGGGGCGCAGGCCGGCAGTACGGCCGGAGAGCAGGAGCCCCGCGCTGGTACCTGCGGCGAGCGGCGGGCGAGGCGCAGCAGAGCCGTGTAGTCGCAGCCCGGGCGCAGGGCAGCGTTGTGCGGGCCCTGGCCGCGGCTGCCGTCGCCCAGCACGAAGTCGGTGGGGGCGCTGAGGTTGAGAAGAGCGGCCACGTACACGCTGGCGTTGAAGAGCCGCGGCTGGCCCGAGCAGATGCTCTCGATCACCGAGGCGTTGTGCGTGGTGGCCACGATCAGCTGGTGCTCCCTGCGGGGCCGAAAGTCAGCGGGACGCGGGCGCGGGGGGCCGCGGAAGGGAGGCGTCCGCAGCCAGCGCCGGCGTGAGGGAGAGGCCGCCGGGGCTGCAGAGCCGCGGGGCTGCGCTCACCCGGCTGCCTCAGAGGGACGGGCGATGGGGCGCAGGGGAAGCACGGCCGTGCCTTGCCGGGGGGCGATGTCGCGGGCGCTGCGGCAGCCGAGGCCCTGGGGCCGCGGGGTGTCTGCAGGGGAAGGGCCGGAGAATGAGCACGGGCAGGGCTGTGCGACGAGCAGGGGCAGCCTCGGGCAACGCGGGCTGCCGAGCACAGCTCGTCTGTGCCCAGCCTCCTGGGCCAGCCACACAGCAAAGCTTTACCGGAGCTGTTGCCGGGAAACTCTCTCATCAGCGCAGCCCCGGCTCCAGCAGCCGTCAGAGCCCGGATGGTCACGGCGTAGCTGCTGCCCGGGCTGTGCTCCGGCAGCCGGTGCTCCGTGACGGAGCCGTCGAGCCGCAGCCGCTCCGTCTCCAGCACGCTGCTGTCCCCTGCATTCCTGGCCGTGATGCTCAGCTGCGGACAGGAGACGCAGCTGGAATGCAGCAGCTCCCTGCTGCCCGCCGGGAAGGTGCCCGCAGCTGGCCCCGTCCCTGCCAGCCGGCCCTTCCCTGTGCCTGCCCCGGCTGGGGAAGGCTCCGGAGAGGAAGGGGCAGGAGCCTCAGCCCCATTCGGGGAGCTCAAAGCAGAGAAGAGGGGAGGAGGAATTTGGA
>VWYE01000293.1:0-15087 GCA_013398995.1 Alaudala cheleensis | reverse complement strand
ACCCGGGCGCGTCATGGCCGCGACCGCGTGGATGCCCACGGTAGGCAGGGGGATGGGCCGGACCCTGCCCTGCGGCGCCCGGGACGCGCCCCGGAGCTTGGTGGCGCCTGAGGCGCGGCCGCCCGGCCGCAAGGTCGCGGTGCCGCCGGGCCCTGGCAGTGCTCCGAGGGTGAAGGGCCGCGGGGCTCGGGCCGAATGGCGGCCCCGCGGCGCTCGCGGGTTTTTTCCTTCCTCCTCCCCGGGACGGCGGCGGGAAGGGGCCGTAGGGGCCGGGCCGGGAGGGGGGCGCCGCGCCATCCCTCGGAGCGGCCTGCGGAGAGGTCGCGCCGTAGAGGTCACAGCAGCGGCGGGACCACCGCGGTTGCGGGCAGCTCCCAGTGCGCGGGTGGCAGACACACAGCCTGGAAACGCCATTGCCCCAAAGAGCCGGCTGGGGAGAACTGCTAATGGGCTCTGGCTGGCGGCTTTCTGGCCCCCACACCTGCCCTCTGGGATTTACAGCTCTGAAGTATTCTGAAACGCAGGCCTTATCCTGAGGCTGTCACGGAGATGCTGTTTTTTGCCTTGAGTAAATGAAATTTCTTTTGTACCTTTAAATAACAGCCTGCTAGAGGCAAAGTCATTGAGGTCGCCCCATTTAAGCTATATGCTAAAATAAGGAAGAACTATCAAGAGCTTATCACGACACGTGACTTTAAGGTCAGAATGGATCAGTTTTCCTTGGGTGGATTCTTTGTTGGTGTTACCAGTGTTGAACTTCAGTATAACGTACTAGGCCCATGATTTCTGGCAAGACAGACTGTGCCCTTTCCAGGGCTACTCTGGAATGTGAGTCCTGATTCTATACGCAGGAACCGTATTGAGAGAACACACTGTAACAGTCAATTCCACGTTTTCATTTGATTGCTCTGCCTTCATCCTCAACCCTATGGCCTGCTGTGGTAAACACTGCTTGCCTGTTGCAGTGACCTTGGTACATCTCATGTAGGGCTACAAGTAAAAATAGATCTAGCTTAGATTACTTCTCCTCCAGCATTCATTACAATATGCATGAGAATTATATTGTTTCTACTTGTTTCTGTTGGTGCTAACATAGTTTGTTCCTTTTGCCATGCATTCTGTCAGTAAAGAAATAACAAATGCAGGTGAGACAGAAGAGGAATATGAATTGTCAAAGTCATTTCTAGCCTGATAGCTGCAGATGGCCTATGGCAGAATTGAAGTAGTATAAGTTTCTACAGTTAGAAATCTTCTGGCTCTTAAATCCTAGAAGCATAAGTAGTCCTAGAGAGTAGGTTAGATTTTTCTGCAGATTAGGGATTTTGTCCATGGTGCTCAGCTGGGCAAGAGCCCAAGCTTAGATACCATGCCAGTTTTGAAGCTTAATGCCAGTTTAGAATACTCAGAAAACGTAATTCTCTGACTGTGATATGTAGTTTTGTTGCTATGGTGAATTTTGTCTTTAATGTGCATTTCAGTTCCACTTTTAAAGAACCATGAGGCATGCAGAAGACAACAGTATAACACCTACAGGTATAGAAGGTAGAAGAACAAAATTCACCACAGTTTGAATGGAAGAAGTGACACTAATGTAAAGTAGTTTTGGAAACATCACGTACAATGTTTAAAGATACTGTCCAACCAACTGCTACCAATGAAGTGTTTGATTTTTCACTTTGCTTTCCACGCCTTCATCCTTAGCATATAATGTATTTAGAGTGAGTTCCTGCAGCCTTGCTTCCAACATGATGTGTGCGAGGGCTGCAGGTGGGGTGCAGTGGCCCCCAGGCAGGCATGGGGCAAAGCATGGTGTCCTGGGCTCACCTTGTGCTAAGAATACCCACGAGGTGCTGCTGCTGCTGAGTGTTAGACTGCAACTTGGCAAAGCACTGGCTACTCTGGTTTCATTTGGATTTTTATACTAGTTTGAGATAGGAGATTTAAAGCAATATGACTTTAAAAAGCAGCTTTGCTGCAATATTGTTAAACTTATAAAATCCCATTTGTGCAGTAAAATAACACCTTTTTGTTTTGGATTTTTGCAGGTTTCTCGATTGCTAGGTGCTTTCAAAAGCCAAAAAAAGGTGACCAGAAGTTTTGGTAATGCTGTGAGTATAATAGTCCCATTTTTTTCTTTTAAGAAGTTTCTCAATAAGCGGGTTTGGAAATTTATAAGATCACTGTTGTTATTCTTACAGTCCCAAAAAATAAGGGCCAAACAAGTGAACGTGCATGCTCTTAATGCCATCCTGGATTTATATCAGTTAATGACTGTCATTTGCAGTTGCATACCAATGTGAGAATACAAAAGGCTCTAACAAAAAATAGAAGTGGTATGGAAAGTTTTCATAAAAATACAGATGTATGCCAGTTTTCTGGAATTCACCTGGGAATATGCTAATAAATCTTGGGCCAAGTAGAAAGATTGTTGAGAAGCTTCTCATTTTCTTTCTTTTGCAGACTTCCCTCTAAGCACTAGATTTACTTTACTGCTGCTTTTAGAATTCCTCGCATCTAAAATTCTACCTTTTCAAGGTCCTCTTTAAACTAGTTGTGTATTTCCCTGTAGATGTTTTACCTTCTTTATGTGTATGTGTTTGAAGTGCCCATGGGCCTTCTTTACAGTGAAGGCAGGAAGGAGCAGAGCCCAGCACCCCTAAGCAGGACTTAATCCTAAAGAGGAATTGTGGCTTTTCATGATAAGTTTTGTAGAACAGCAGGTACAACAGTTAGAAAAGAAACCGAAGGGTTACTTATGCAGTATAAAAATCAGAAAGTGAGGCACCCCTGATTCTATTGAAAACACAACAGTTTCAGGCTCAGGTGGAGCCCTGCAGTGCTGTCAGACAGCACAACACTACTCTCGAGGCATTTCATTAGTGACAGCTTGCTCAGCAGCAGTGTTCTTTTATCTGTAGCTCTGGTTTTTGTTGTGCACAGTGAATTTCTTCAGCTCAAAAATTAAAATATCAGTCAATGTATTTTGAAATTCCACCTTGTGAGTTGATTCTGTTGGGGGTTTTTCAAATAATGTATGTGAGCTGCCTTTTTGTAGGTAATAATGAGCCCATAAAAGCTGTTCGATCTCTTTTAAATAAAACAAAATTAGCTGGAGCATGTACCCTTAGAACAATGATCATGATTTATTTTTTTCTTCAAAGCAGAATACATTCTTCCCCTGTTATTTATTAAGCCTGGGCTATGCATTTTTTTTTTACTTGTTTGATGATGATAAAGGAAACAAGACTGAGGACATTATGAGAGGAAAATAAGTTAAAAATGGGTCTGCGATTTTTAGGAGGTCACTTGAAAAGTTTAGCTTGGCATGACTTTTTTTTTAAGGTGAATGTAGCTTTTCATGCACATAATCATTTCTAGCATGTGTCAGTATTATGCAGCATGTTGATAATATCATAGACATATGTGGAACAGAGCTATAAGTAGGTAATATAACTTGCTCTCCAGATTTCCAGAGGAAAGCATGCTACATTCATTAATTTCAAGGAGTGCTGAGCAGGAATCTGCCTTTCACATTTGGCCTCTGTTCTAAAATAGGAATAGGTAGTAGGCGAATTTTTAAACAATTCCCTCAAAACATTTGCACACTCAATTGGAAAGCAAACCAGTCCTTCTCACTTCTGTCCAGGACTGCTGTTCTTCATAGTGACTATTTGGTAAAGGACAATTTATTTTGTTTTCAAATAGTTACTTGGTTCCTAAAACACATGAAGATATTTTCTATGTAGAAAAAAAACATTCATTTGTTGTACTATTGATATTTCTTTATCTAGGTACAAACAGTAACTTTAATCCCAGGAGATGGCATAGGACCCGAGATTTCTGCTGCTGTCATGAAGATCTTTGATGCTGCCAAAGTAAGTCATATTGTCTTGCTATAAGCATTGCAAATTTAACTACAACAACAAATAGGTATATTCTAAAAGGCTTAAAATCTCTTTTAAGAGATTAAGTCATATTTAAGCTATTAAAACTTTTTTCCAGTAGAAAGAGTTTGAAGCTTCAGCTAATAAAAGACAGGAATGTGATATTAGGGCACAGCTTGAAACTGTTAGCTGACAGAAGAGTGGAGACTTAAGAGCAAATGCTGTGTTTAATTTTTGGAAATACAAACTCAATGTCATGTGAAATCACCTTGTTGATGTAGTAATCCTGAGCAACCAACAGAGGATGTTCTTTCACTTATTATGACTTCAAGTGCAGGTCAAAAGTGTGTGTGAAAGGACTGGCTCATTTTAGCAATCCAACTGCTGTGCTGCCAAACACGTTAACTTCAGTGACATGAAAACTGATTGTAACCAAGAACTGTTCTCTTACCTATCTGAGAAACTTCATCAGAACTTGTCAAGTTTCCTTGAAAGGAAATACAGCTCTTCAGGCAAGATGCCTGTTAAATTGTTCCACATTACTAACAGCACCCAGGCATATTCCCTTTTTATTACAACTGTCCAATGTGGAATGGAAAGCGTGAAGTTTCTTTAATTATGTTGTATCTCTTCCTTTGTGACTGTTCCTGACGAAATGAATGGGTGGCAGCCTGTCTCCACTTAGTCATGTGGTGAATGCAAATTCAGAAAGCATTGTGGAGCATGTGCAGATTTTTAGTGAGATAACAGGTATACATCTATGTCATACATAGTCTTCCAGTCAGTGGGGATGATGAGTTCTCCATTAGTTCAGCTTTAAAATATTGTCTCTTGTATACAAAGGAACTCAGCAGCTCCAAAACCTTTAAAGAAATAGCACCTGTGTATATGACATCTAGGGTGGCATTGTGGTATTCACATTTATGATGATTTGCTGCTCACACTATTTCATTTCCACTTACTTAATTACATTTTTTAAAATTATTTTACTTCAAACATCTCATGCTTACCCTCACTCAACAGAGAAAATACTGCTCAGAAGGGCCTGGAGAAAATTCCTTACACACCTTCTTGTGAAAGTTAAAACTTGAAGTAAAGTCATGATGTTAACACTGTGTGTGTTTAGGCACCTATTCAGTGGGAAGAGAGAAATGTTTCAGCTATCCAAGGACCAGGAGGGAAGTGGATGATACCCCCAGAAGCCAAAGAATCCATGGATAAAAACAAAATGGGATTAAAAGGTATTTTAGGGGTTAATACACAGATATTAAATACTGTTGTGTTTATCATGAGTTTGATGTAAAGCCAAAATTTTTCCTCTGTAGCACAATAAAATGGGTAATTATAGGAGACAGCCTGTCAGGTAGTTGTCTGTAATCTTGGAACAGTCCTTCATTTCCAAGCTGTAAGTTTGATAGATGTTGTAGTTGAAGGTGGGTACATACCAACCTTTGGACTCTCTGCAGAAAGGCATTCCAAAGATACACAGTAGTATGCAATAACTACATTACTGATGAGAAGTATCTTTATATGATTGTATTTCAGGGAATACATTTTGTAAAATCCGTTCCATGTAAGGCTTGCAATTTGTCCTTTACCCAGCTGATCAATGTTCCTGTGCAGTAGCTGACAGAACAGAGAATTCCTGTGGCATTCCAGCATAAGGCTTAAACAGGAATTTGGAGATCCTTTAGGTTAAGTGGGACTCCTACAGAGTTTCAGCTGTCAGATCCGTGGAGGGGTTTATTTTCTCATTCATCCTTGTGTATCTTTTTTTCCTGCAGGGCCTCTGAAGACCCCGATTGCTGCGGGGCACCCCTCGATGAACTTGCTGCTGCGCAAGACCTTTGACCTTTACGCCAACGTGCGTCCGTGCGTGTCCATCGAGGGCTACAAGACGCCGTACACAGACGTGAACATCGTCACCATCCGCGAGAACACCGAGGGCGAGTACAGCGGCATCGAGCACGTGGTGGGTGCCTCAGCTGCTGCCTCTGCTGCCTCCCTGCTTCAGCACTGCTGACTTGGCTTGTCTCTCGGGGCTTCCGTGGCATCCTTTACGTTTGGCACACACTAAAAATTCCTCTGTTGTGAAATGCATTCTGCCTCACTCACAGTTCTGCTGCTTGGTTCCAGAGGGGAGGAATGCACTTGTGCTGCTGATGGACTTCCTGTCTTTTTCAGATTGTTGATGGGGTTGTGCAAAGCATCAAGCTGATCACAGAGGAAGCCAGCAAGCGCATTGCAGAGTTTGCTTTTGAATATGCCAGAAACAATCAGAGAAGCCACGTGACTGCTGTGCACAAGGCAAATATTATGTACGTTGACGCTTCTTTTGAGAAAAACAAAACAAAAAAAATCCCCTAACATTTAATTATAAATAACTGCTTAAGTCTTATTCAAATGTGAAACTTCTGTTGATGACACTGGGAGTCAGTAAAATTGGAAAAAAGTCAAGTAAATGCCTCCTAAGTAAAATGGGCAATACTGACTCAGTATTGACAGAGCTGAGATAATTTTGTACCAAGGTTCTTCTTAGAAAGCATGTAGTAATCTTTCTTTCCAAAGCTCTTATTTTAAAAACTTTTAAACAAGGAAAATGAATTTAAAAACTGAGGATGAAAGTAGCTGGTGTCTTTTGCAGTTTCCACACCACTTTATACTGAACTGAGTCATAACATGGGATATTATGTGACATCCCCTTCACAAATTCACTAAGCCTTTTAAAAATGAATAGAAGTCATTCAGAGAATTAATGTATGCTCTTTAAACTACTTATACAGAAATATTTTAGGAGGGATAAATAGTCACAAATTAAGTTTCTGAATTCTAATTAAACCCTTGTTGCATGCAGGTTTTTTTCATCTCTAGTTCTGGTTCCTTACCATAACTGTAATATTCTCATGCTTATCTAATTGCAGGAGGATGTCTGATGGGCTTTTCTTGAGAAAATGCAGAGAGGCAGCAGAAAACTGTAAAGATATTAAATTTAATGAAATGTATCTGGATACTGTATGTCTGAATGTGAGTATTTATGTTCTAGTTGTGGTTATTTTTTTCAGTTTAAATTCTTAACCTTAATGAAAATATACTTCCTTTTAGATGGTTCAAGATCCATCTCAATTTGATGTGCTTGTTATGCCAAACTTGTACGGTGACATCCTCAGGTATGGAGCTTTTCATTTAAACTTCCAACATGTAAAATACTGATACTTTCCCAGCAGTCATTGAGATCACATGCAAGCTAGATTGGTGTTCATCTTATGCACTCAGGTTTCTTAAGGGACATTAACTGCTTCAATTATTAATATATTGATGGGAGGGGCCATATGATGACAATATACTTTTTATTTTTAAAAATCTGTTTCTGCTTATGGAGGCTATGAACATTGTTCAGATGGGACAGAGAGAAATTTCTCCAAATGTGGGAAGAATATAATGGCTTACATTGTAGTAGAGAATGAATGTCTGGTTAGATATTAGAGAAAAATGTTCTCATCCTCAGCACTAAAACAGATTGTATAGGGTGACTGGGACCATGATATACACAGGGAGCTCACCATACAGTTAAATCAGTCTGCATGGTCACTGAGGAACTCAGTGTGTGGCCTCTTAACATTCTGACAGCTCTTGGTTTATGTATTACTTTTCCTTACTTTCAAATTAAATTTATATTTGAATAACATTAATACTAGAGGTTCTCTGTGTCTTGAAGGCAAAAACCATCAGCACACATCTTCCATTCTGTAAAATTATTAGGTAGAGTGTAAATTCCTGTAAAATAAAGTGTTTTAATCTGAACTGTTAAGTGTATTATGTAACATAGTTTCTTCTCACACCTCTAAGGAGAGACTAAGAAAAGAGTCTGAACTGGAATTTTTATTTACATGTTCAACTATTCACATCTTAGAATCAATCTCCTGTTTTTGTACAGATAATTAATTTAAAGGTAACTTATGTATAAGAAGAAATGGTTCTTAAGCTTCTCTTCAAACAGCACTCTCTCTGTAATGAGGTGTGCACACTAAGAAAAATCAGATTCTAACTAATGCTTTTTGCTTTAAGAATTTGTGAAGGCATGCACAGTGCTCTCACAGCAGCTCTTACTACTGTTAACTAAGAGAGATCAAATCAGAGGAGTCTCAGCATCAATACTATTTCACAGAGTTCATTACCACCCATTTTAAAGTTCTCATAGAAATTCCGTAAAAAATTTCATTATTCTAAAACTTTTTTATAAATTTGAGACTGTTCTTGAAGAGGGCACTGTCACCACTGGGTGAAGTCTCACCTGGTGCTCTAAAAGTATGAATAAAATGCCAGGCAGGTTCCTTAGGCTGAAGAGGTCTGAAGAGGCAGAAGACAATCTCTTCTCTTTAAGCATTAAATATGTAAAATGACACCTGCAGAGTGTATTCAGTTTTTCCCCAGGCTCTATGTTACTTAAGATAAGTGGTTTATTTTAGCTTAAAATATTACTCTGCAAAGTCATCCAAACTTTTCTCCTTTTTAGTCCTAAGCAAAGGACTAACTTAGCTTAGTATGAGCCAAATGCAATAGTTACGTGTGGATGTGAAAATAACAGTTTTAAGAGCTTTGTTCATCAGTGTATTCAGCTTGGAGGGTACAGTATGATGACAATAGGCACAGTTTGTCCTTCCCCATGTTAATTTTGGTGGAAACCAAATTCAAATTGCTTATATCTGATGATCTGCTAATGTCAGACTTGTGACCTGCAGGCTGCTGAGTAAAGAGGGGCAAAGCTAGTCTGGTGTTGCTTGGAAAATGTTCCTTAAGCTGCACACAATACAGTACAAAACCACCAGTAACTCACCTACCTGAGCAAAATTCCTCAAGTTTTCTAGAAGGAATTTACATGTGAAAAGTAGTTCTGGGGCCCTTCAAAGGAAGATTTTTGTATAGTTACTGGGAACTGTACATAACTATTAGTTTTTGAGACTTCTGCACATATTCTGTGTTTCTAGTACTTCTCGTGCCTGTGTTTTATCAACTTTATTCTAGTATTTGGAATTTCCTTCTAATTTTCCTATATCACATTGTCTTCTGCTAGTAGTTCTAAGACTTTTCCAATGTTTTGATGGGGTCAGGTGGCTAACAGCATTTGTTCTTTCTCCATATTATTCTCAGACTGTGCAGGTGTATAAATTAAGTATAATCAGTTAAGCAGCTGATTGATAAACAAAAATATTTTAATACCTTGCTATATATGGAAAAACTTGTGGATTGTTTAATTTGGTGGTTGCGTTTTTTTCAGTGACTTGTGTGCTGGACTCATAGGAGGTCTTGGAGTAACACCCAGTGGAAACATTGGTGCCAATGGCGTGGCCATTTTTGAATCGGTAAGTCTTGTTACACAAGGCAGACAAGTAATAACTTTGTCTCAACTTGAGAATCTAACCTTTCCATGCCACACAATGTGGCTGACATTTATCTAAAAAAGTTCTTTGTAGAACTCTTTTTTACTGTGAAGATGCTCAAGATTTACCCTGAGAGACTGGGTAAAGTAAATATTCCATGTAGGTTTTTCACACATCCTTTTTTTGACCGATACTTTATTTTCCTACTTTGTCATATAATAAATACCTCCTATGAAATAGAACTTGATAGGCACAATTTAAAGGAATTAGGTGACCTAGTTTTCCCTTTCCGACATCTTTGAACTGAATTGTTTTGGTCCTTGGTATCTCCTTTCCACTGATTGTATCACAGCAAAGTAAGTCCTGTTTTAACATGAGGACCTATGGCTCAGGTTGCTTGAACAAATGCCTAGGACATTTTAATCAGCGTAATGACATCATAACAGACAGGTTTACTCTCATTTCTAGGTTCATGGAACAGCACCAGACATTGCAGGAAAAGACATGGCAAATCCAACTGCCCTCCTTCTGAGTGCTGTGATGATGCTGCGACACATGGGGATGCACAAACATGCCTCAAAGATTGAGTCAGCCTGCTTCGAAACAATTAAAGATGGAAAGGTAACATGAGGGTGTGCAAATAAATGCAGTGAATTAAAATCATATCAAAGCAAGAAGATTCACACCATAGTGGGGGAGGGCCTGCTGAGCTGCCCTGTTGCACGAGCAGTGCCACTGTCCTGCTCTGACAGTAATTATATTATCTTTGGTGATACTAAATCTGCCCAGCACAGTAATAAGGGGACAGTCTGTAGCATTCCTGTTGTCTCAGCAATGCTTATCTTACATTTCCACAGCTTTATGAACTCCAGAATAGTGAATTGGATGGCTGTTTTCCAGGAAGGGAATTGGAGTTTTAAGTAACTCTTAGCATTTCACTTACAAAGTTTATGAAACATACAAAGCAGATGTATTGAAATCTGGATCCTGAAGTGAAAGGACACTCATTTGCCTTTCACAGGCTTCATCATCCATTCTGTTTATAGAATTTCAGTCCTGACTGTAATACTTTTGTTACTGTTTTTTCAGCTCAGTTATTTTCTCTTTTCATTCTTATGGCTTTCACTCATTTTTGACTACAAAAGAACAGTTTTTATCCAGTATTAACTTTTTTCTCTGAGGATTAGAAATGTTCCTCTTTGGAAGTGAGTGTCTTTAGATTCATGACTCAGATGTGATATTGGAGAGAGAGGGGGCTTATGCTCTGAAACTTGACAAATTTGTGGTCTTACCATTAAGCATAGTTGGAAAGATCTTAAAGATTGCAGTTAAAGGGGATTAGCAGCTAGTTGTGCTGGTTCATTTATCTTAGGCAGGACCATGAGAAGCTGCTTTGTAATTAAAAGTAACAAGAATGCTGAAACCAAAAGTTGTCATCGTTTTCTAAGTTTGCAGCTATCTTGCTGTGTTTAGGAGCCAGTTAAAAAAAAATCTAAACTTACAACTGAATAAAGAGGTGCTCCTGTAAAGTTCCCATTTACTGCTCTGGAAATGAAATCCTCCATCTGCAGGTCAGTAATTCCATGGAAGATAACAGTGCAAGTTTTGTGACATGGCTACTTGTTTACTTGTTACTTATAATGTTACAATTATATGCTCACAATGGAAATAATATTTTTAATTGAAAAACCCCATAATGCAGTTTAAATTACAAGATCCTAAAATAGTAACCACGATTCTGGGCTTCTCCTGGTTGTTATTCCTCCCTTCCCCTCAACCAGTTCATTAAGATATGTGTGTGTGTGTGTGTGCCACGTGAAGGAGAAACTAATAATTTCAATTATCTCCTGGAGTGCTTTAATCTAGCTCAGTTGGACAAGCAATGTTGCCCACTTTTTTACTGTTATTTTACTGTCTTCATGATGCCAGACAAGAGTTGTACTTGAAGAAAGAGATTTTTAACTTTGTATTTCTTATCTCTTAAGTAAACTAAGCAAACTTTGAGAACAGTTAACATGCAATATTAACTGTTTTGTGTGCTTGTTCTGTGTGGGTTTCCTTAAAAAAAAGGCCCAATCTTTCTGAATTACTCTCAATTAGTTGTCCTTGTGCTGAGCCTTCACATATGAATTTTACTTCCAAAGGACAAACTTCTTTCTGAAGATGCAAACACTTAACATTAATTACACCATTAAAGGACTTTGTAGAGCTTTGGCCACACACACTTCCTTTCTGTAGTTAGGATAAAATCACATTCAAATCTGATACCATCATCAGTACTTCATGTATACTCAGGTTTTCCCTCCCTGCACAGTCTTTATTGATGAAGTCTCTATGGGATGCAGAACTCGATGTATTCCTGCTCACCTTATTTACTATCCATACACAACATACCATGAGAACATCCAGAACTGTTCAGAGACAAGACTGGCCCCATAATACATTTCAGTAATATTATTTTTTCTTTCTTTCTTTCAGGTCTTGACAAAAGACTTGGGAGGCAATGCCAAGTGTTCAGAATTCACAGAGGAGATCTGCCGCCGAGTACGGGACAAAGACTAAACCTCCTCCTCCTGCTGCTGGTGGCTCTGGAAGGACATGTCACAGAGTAAAATATATGTAACCTGATATCCACATGCATAGAGTTTGCTTATCTCTTGAGAGCAAACTTTTTAGCTAAGGCCTCTCCATTAATAAATCTAGTCCAAATGGCTACAAATGATGCTTGTGCCTGCTTTCGGTGGACTTTTCCAAGTGCTTTGTCTTATTTATTTTTTTTCTATCTGGTGAACATTTTTATGTAAGTGCATTATTTTATTGGCACTGTAACTGTCTAATATATTCCATTTCCATTAGAGGGTTTTACTTTCCACATAGAAAAATTATGCAAACAAACCAGTAAAAGAATTGGTGAAATATAAAAGCACCTTAATGTTTAAAACCTACTTTATTGATCTTGTTGAAATTAAAAAGATAGGTTCTCAGCCTAAGAGCAGCAAAAGATGAAGTACACAGAAACAGGAATAAAATAACTTAAAATAGCAATTTTGTGTTAGTAGCAATAAGAAAACCACTTTAGGTACTTTGGTGATTAATGAAATACAGCCCTGCCCACCAAAGGCATGAATTAAGAAATATAGAATTCTAGAGATTTAATCTATTTCTGTATTTTAAAAAAACCTACAACCATTAACAAGGGGTGAAAATTAATGCTGAAGAAAAGTTATTTTTCACATCTGTATACCAAAATAATTCTTACTAGTTTTCCTCTCTGAAACATACTTTACAATAGAGTTCTAATAAGGACAAACTATACAAAATTACTTCCACCATATATTGTGAGGGGAAAGTATTAACTTTGCAAATTTATGCTAAGAATTTAATGACTTTGGCTAGAATGCTTTTTGTGTGGTAGTTTCTGCACAGTCTGTTCAGTGTGTCTTCCTGTATTGACTGGTAATTTTATCCTAGAAACTCTGAATGTAAGGGACTAGTCCTAAATGGATTAAGACAGATCAGTGGTTTGGCTCTGGTGCCTATGTTCCAGAAATACATTTCATCCCTATTCAAGGGGATCTGAATCTATTTTTTCCTTGCTTATTAAGCTTAATGGGTGCAAAAGCAACTTGTTGCCCTCCCCTCCCCATCAGATGCAGATTATCACTGGAGTTGTTCTGGTCTGTAGCTATCAAGGGATTGCTTCCATTCCTGCACCTGACAAGAAAATACATATTTTCAAACTCATTAGTATAGCACAAGATTGTGTCTGCTGCCAGAAGCAGGCTTCTTACAGCTTCATTCTAGTCTATAGAAAATAACTTAAGTGGAGTAATATCTATTATGACTGGTTTGGGCTGGTTGTTTCAGACGTAAAACAACTTTGGAGTAACAGCTTTTCATGTCACTCTGTAAAGAAAGTATCCCAGCTTTTTTTATACAGTCTAACAACATGCTGGAGGAGCCTTATTCCTCCCACATTCTGCGTTTTGTGAAGAGGGCAACGTTTCTTTCTGTTTTACAAGCGGCTGCTTCCTTGTTTCCCTCAGATCAATATTGTTGAATTCTGAATTACCATTGCGCACAAAATGGGGAAGAATAAACTTTTCAAAGTCCTGTTGCTTGTTTTGTTTTCATAATCCTAGGCTGCTGCTTTGTCTTATGTATTGAGCTGATTATTGGTACTTACAACAAATCTTAGGTCTGTAAGATGTGTGACTGGTAATGGAACCTTTATGGAAACCTTATCCTGTTCTGCATCTTTTTTTTGTCTCAATAACGGGCTTTGGCTTTCCTGTCTGTGTGAGCTACCAGAGCTGTCTGCCAGAGATCACTTACAGCACAGCCTCTAGACAACTTTGTGCCAAGCATTTCCTTCTCATAATATGATTATTTTGCTTATGGGTAAGAAGAAATGCAGCCCACATTTGTCAGAATTAGTGCAATGTGAATACTGAAACATGCAGATACATACTGACAAACACTGCTCAAAGAAAAGCACTGTAAGCAATTTCAAATAAGTTTCTGTAATAGCATTTTAATGTGAGAGCTCCTGTAGTTACTGCTTTGTGTCTTTCAGTCTTAGGGAGCTATTTGGTTCTATGATAAATAGTAATGTTTATTCCAACATGGACTGAAGAAGTGGATTGCTGTGTTCACACAAGTCTAAATTCAAGGCACTACAGAAATAGGAGTGTCTTCAGGTTCTGAAATGTGTTAGTGAACAAGGAAGTGTTCTCTGAGATTTTTTTTTTTTAATAATTATCACTGGAGTGGTATGACAGTTTCATTAGGCAGTACTGCTATCTAGCAAAATATATCATGAGCTACAGGAAACATCCTGTAGAACAGAAGGAAAAAAGAAAAATGGAAGACTATAGAAAACTTTTTATGTTTCAGTCTAGAGGAACTAGTTATATTTGCTGTACAGAACACAGAAGGATGTATTTAGTCATTTAGGTCATAAAGTAAAAGCAGTATTAGAGAATGGACACACTGTAGATGCTTCTGCAAAAAGAGGCCAAATGATCAGGTGAGTATCAGGAACAACTAAATTGACAGCAGCTTTCATAGTGGTTTGGTTCAGTAGACTACAAATTCAAAGCATTAATCTTTGTTAACGCTTTTGATGAGAAAATACTTCCTTTTGCTCACAGATCTTTCTTAATGCTTAGAGGAACCACTTTTTATTCTTTATAGAAGGAGTCTACTTCATTTCGGTATTTCTCGAGCACAGCGAGCCGCTTCAGCTTCATTGTGGGACCTTAAAAGAGGGAGAATCAATTTTTATTGATTTATTGATTCAGTTTGAGCTTTGGTGTCTTAAATTTTTATCGAAGAGCCTGTTGGGAAGAACATGTTCCCTTTTAAGCACAGATAAATGCTAAAAGTGAGGTTGATAGGTGAGCATGAAATGTGAGGTTGCCTCCACATAAGCAGGAGGACTTTAAAGGGAGCTGCAGATACGAGGGTGGTAACTGGCTACTACTTTTTTCACACAAATATGTTTTTGAAAGCTTTTAAACAATTCCCAGTTCATTCAGAGAGTGTGGTAAAGTGCTTTGGGCTGCATTATCAGGTTTTCACTATCTTGCCCCTTATGTTTGTTTTCTTTTAAAAAACTTTCAATGCCTTAAGTTTTAGCTTTTTTCCAGATCAGTACTGCTTAAGCAGATAGCTCTCAAACTCCATAGCCTGTCAGCTACTGTTCTCCCATTTTATTCAGACAAAACAGTTTCTCTCTAGGCCTGAAACCCAAGGTCACCTTATTTTCACAGGCCCCAAAAAGTGTAAACTTTAGTGAATGGGAAGGGGCGGGGGGGGGGGGC
>VWYE01000229.1:0-17164 GCA_013398995.1 Alaudala cheleensis | reverse complement strand
GAAAATAGATAAGAGGAGAATTTACCTCTTATGGTATCTGGAGCTTTTATAAGAAAAGACATATTGCTTTAAAACTGCACTAATTTGACACCAAAAGCAAGAATGATTGATCTAAAAGGGAAAAAAGTAGTACCATTCTTTTTGCAAAGTGTCACAAAATAACCTAGTGCTTTTTGACTAATCATTTATTTAGGAACATTAGCAGCTTTGTTGTTAAATGGAATTGGCTGTCTTAGCTTTTGTGTTTGGATAACGTATTTTTATTGCTTTTAAAAGATCTTGAGGGGGTGCAGAGTACATAAATTGTTAGTGTTCATGAAAAGAGCTAGTGAGAATAAACATTTTGACTCATGTATTGCTGTGCTGTTGGCTGCTGGACACTTTAAAAATAATGATGAAATAGAATCTTTTGCTTTTAATTCTATAGCAAATCTGTCCCAGAAACCTAAACAAAGAAAAGATCAGTGGTGGAGGTTTATTTTTTAAGTGAAAACTTCTTTGCCTCCTAACATTCTGTGAATATACTGAATAAACCTTTTCTTGGAAGAAATGTGTTGGTTTGCAGGGCTAGGAGGGATCAGGGAGTAGCAATTTGTTTGGGGATTTTGGGGTTTCTTTAAGGTTTCCTGCAGTGTGAGTGCAAGGGGTAGATATTTTATCAGCTGGGGAAGAACTCTATTAGTTTTGAACTCTCTGTACCACAGCCATGTGTGTATCCACGTCACTCATGTTTAGACTGTTTATGAAATGTTTTCTAGGACGGTGTGTTTCTGGGCAAACTTCACCATTCATAATGCCATGTTTTATATTTTTTGAATCCTGGAGAGAAATATGCAGTGTTATCAAGACACATACAAAATAAGATGGTCTTCTTTTAACTGAATGAAGACTTTTACATTTCTCTTCCTGTATTTTATTTTGCTGACCTCTGAAAAAATACATAAAGAAGTGATCATAAAGATATGGAAAATTATAGTTACTTACTTCTATAAAATTATATGCATGTGCATTTTTTAAACCCACATACTTACACTAATTTTATATAAATAACATTGTCGTAAAAAAGACAAATACCTGGAGTCTTCACTTTGCTATACACCATCTACTAATACAGTACAGTTTGTAATAATATAAGAAAAGAAATAAATGTATTTCATTAGCAATTAGTAAAACATTGAAATGCCCAGTGCCTAATCTATAAATAAAATCTTAAAAGCCTCATGAGAATACCTGCAGGTATCTGCTCCATTCCCAAGACTGCTCTGATGTTCTTCTCTGACCCTAGCTGACACACAGCTCATATGCTCCTGACATTCACTTCTAAAAAAGAGAGAGTACTCTGTTTTTCAGATTTCTTGTAGCAATTTGAAGCTGTATTTCAGCTATGTGATGCATGTTCAGCTATGTGTACCAATTGTAATAACGTTGTCCAAAGTTGAAACAAAGAAATTGAATGGCGAGTATGACAAAAGACAAATGCCAAGCAAAGAGAAAAAATAAGGAAATAAAAAGTATGGAAGACAGGAAATTGTAAATGGAAGAAAGAAAACTTAAGTCTGACAGAAAGGATAGAAAGTATTATGTTATTCATTATTGCAATTTGCTCACAATAATTCCTATGTCTCAAGTAGGAAAATGCTAGCATTTTGGAATTTCCTAGGAAGCAAGCTAAAGTTTTTTCCTAGATTATATGGCAAAATCCATCAGGTAGACCACAACTATTATATTTCCAGTATGGGCTATGACTGCTAAGCTTGCTGCTCTTGTTGATAACATGTTTTCCTTTGTAACTCCTCCCCCCACTATTCTGGAGCCTCTTAACAGCACCTGATGCTAAAGTCTTTGCCTCAAAGATGGAATCACTGTGTGAAAATGGAAAACCGCAGAAAGAAGATAAAGACAGTGAGGTCTTTTTCATTTGCTTGGTTGTTTGGGTGTTCTGTTGTTTTTTGTGTGGTTTTGGTTTTTTTTTTTAAATTTGTTGGTGTTGGTTGGCATTATCCCTCTCTTCCTGTAGGTTCTTCATGCAGAAATCTCTTCGCCTGACATTAGCTTTACAAGTACCACCCAACACACTGCATATGGTTATTGTGTCTCATATAATCTGTGCTTGAACAATCTGCACACTACATGTTACACTTCTGTATTATTTCAACATCACTCCAATTGTCTCCATCTCCCTCCTTCTCCCCTCCACCACTTTATTTACTGAACATGATTTCCTATGGCCTGGAATATCCCTTTGGTCAGCTGTGGTCACCTGTCCTGGCTGTGTCTCCTCCCAACCCCCCATGCACCAGCAAATTCCTTGCCAGCGTGGCCATACGAAAAGCAGAAAAGGCCTTTTACTGTGTAAGTAAGCCCTGCTCAGCAATAACAAAAACATCTCCATGTTATGAACCCTCTGCTCAGCACAAATCCAAAACACAGCCCCAGATCAGTCACTGTGAAGAAAATTAATTCTATCCCAGAACACCCTGGTTTGTATTACGAACTTCTTGGAGACCCAGGAGAGTCACTGTAATATTGGCAGAGTACAGTCTGGACAGAATTATGGGTGAACAAAATTGTGGCATGAGCTGTGATTCTCAAGAGTTTTAATATGTGGCATTTTTTCATTTATTGGAAATCTGCACCTTAGCTGTTACAACAGAGACATAATAAATGCATGAATTATGAGTTGATCAAAAGGGAGGTACCCAGTGAATGTGAATGTACTGCTGGTTGATGTAGCAAAAAAAGAGAAATCTTTTATGTTTGCTACCTGATAGGTTGCATTCACAAATATTAATTTCTCATTAATATTAGTGTTTGAGTTTAATATAAAATCATCTTAAACCTTTTTTGTCTCATTACCATTAAATTAAATAAAATTGACCTTATTTATTACTTTTAAAAATCCAAGACAAATTTACTTTCAAAAGAAAAATCTCCATAAATGTAAAAAAAATATTCTACAAAGAAAAGGACAATTTAAAATTACTTGTGGTATATGGCGGTTTTAATGATTGCTCTAGGTGTTTCACAAAATCATTTTATGGTGACTTTAATACTAGCTTTCTGAAAGATGCATGCATAGATAACTACTCAGACCCACACTCCTCACTTTCACTAAAACTTCCTACATGGAATAATCTTTCCCTTTCCTCCAGGTCAGGTCTCTATTTTTCTCTAACATTAGGGCAAAGCACAGGACAGATAAAGCAGATAGATACACTTCAGTAAATGAAAAAAATTATCTTCTGATTATTAACAGAAGTAAGCAGACAACCCCAACTATTTTGGAAATAATTTACAGGCAAAGTTAAGCTCAACACTCTAGCTGGGACCATATACTCATTCTTTCTGTTCTGTTTATTTCTGAGGCAGCCTGCATAGACATGGGTTTCTTGACACAGCAATGCTTTTGCTGTCAGACAGTCTGTGCTTTCTGGTCTTGCCATGCCTCAGCTCAGTTGACTCTGACTATAATAACAAGGCAAAACTGTTTCATGCTACTCATCTCCATCCCTTTCAGGAATTGCAATGTATCTTCACAGTGGATAAAGGATCTTGTTGGTGAAATTATTCAGCTCAGGGGCTGGGCAGATTTTTATATTTCTTTATTAGATAAGTTGGCAGTTTTTTCCTTCACTTCTTTTGAAGCTATGTGCCAAGAACGTGTAGTCTAACAAATGCATGTCCTTTAACATTGTGAGAAATACTGTGTTTAAAAGATTAACCAGGAAGAAAACAAAGAAACAAAGATAAAAACCACACACACACATACAAAACCCCAAAATCCCCAACCAACCAAGCAACCACAAAAAAACCCCATACCAAAGAAGCACACAGAATCCTGTGAATTTCCTGCAATCAAGCAGGAAATGGAAACATCTCCTGACATTGTTTATGTTTCAAGAATGTGATGATTCCAAATTCTAATCAAGAAGCCTTGTCCTCAGTTAATAATTGTGGTATTTGGTACTTCTGAACAGACAGCACTTGCAAAGCAACAAAACCTCTTTTTAACTTGGTTATATATAAAAAAACATTATTAATAGCTGTCTGGGAATGGAGAGTTATTAGAGAATGTATGATTTGTCATTTGGATTGCAGCTGCTTTGTTGGTGTAAAACTCTCTTCACAGACCTGTAATTGCATGACCTTAAGTATGCCTAACTTAATTATAGTTTTAAACAAGTTAATTAGATTATTTGATGAATTATGGTTTGCAGAGAACTTGGCACAGTGTTCAAGATGAATGGAAGTGAGCCTTGACCTTTACTTCCATGAGGAGGTTCTGTATTTTCTGGTAATGCTTCCTTATGCCATGAGTACAAAAAGTCTTGTTAAATTTTTATGAGGAAGTTTAAAATTCCTCCAGTTTATGGAGTAATAAACAAAAAACCTATTCTCTATTTTTTTCTGATTAAGCCCACTGTATCACCCAAGCTGTACTTAGGTCAGCATATGTGATAACCTACATGAATGAAATCAGTCCAGTTTAGCTACTTTTCTCAAGTGCATGCTGAATATAAAAGTAGGCATTAACATGTACCTGCTGGGTACAAACATTTTTTGCAGGGATTTCTAAAAGATCTGATCTCTGCATACTGGGGTGCTCAGTTTACATGTTATATAGTGATAAAATTACCAAAATCAAAATGAGGACATACCAGAAAATGTATGGATTCAATTGAAGGAGCATGGAAAAAAGGATTCATCACACATTTCTTTTAAAAAAACATTTTTTCAAGGTGAATCATGAATTTGGATAGGGGAAGGGAGGCTGCTATACTCTTAGTACATCAACTTAGTATAATCTTCAAATATTTTTTTCTAATTAGGCTATGAGAAAAAAGATATTATAATCTGAATATAAAGTGAATTATAGTCAATTGTGTTATTCAATTACTTTATACATTGGTAAAACTGGAAGTACATTTGTATACTCTAAAGATTAGGAGTGCATGTATGTTTTACCCAGTCTGAGAGATTGTTGGACATAGGCTGTTTCCTTTGGATGAGTTTCAGCAAAGATACTAAGGTGCCCAGCTCAAATGATCCTATTTTATCCCTGTAGGAGGAGTTTTTTTGCAAGACCTGATTGGTGGTGTGGACCAAAAAATCCATGCCTATTTTAAAAGAAGTGAAAAATCACACGTGTCAATTACTTTGAGGCACTGGGATGTGGGAACAACTTCTTTGTGCTTAAAGTGGTAGGGACAGTGTTATTGCTTTTATGTATTAGGATCAGGAGGTCCATAAAATAAATTGCACAAGAATATCTGCTTCAATATATTTAGTAGTTCAGTCCCTTAGTACTAAAATATTGAACTTGACACTTTTAGATGAGATAGTAACAGATGGCCCATAGCAGAATTAGTTAAGTTGGAAAGTATATTTTTTCCTCTGTCCTGTGTGGTTAGTCCTCTGAAAATGGCTATAAACACTCTTACACATTTGTGTAAGCCAAGTCTATTTCTCCTATGGCCTAAAGCTCTAAAGTAAAAAGTTCCATTCACTTGAGCTGTGGATGGATTTGTCACATAGAAAATGCTCTCAGGAAAAAGCATTTACTGATACAAACAGTTAATTCTGCTGATGTCTTTTTCACTCGATGACATTAAAACAGTGTTCTGTCTAAGCTTAGTTTTAGAGCCGCAGTAGTTGTACATATGGAGAGACAGGTGTACATATGAGTTAAAAAAGCTTGTGGGGATTTTTGTGTGCATTTCTTCTAAAGATTTGCTGTTGAAAAATTAGGACTGTACACAGGAGAAAACCCTTCATAAAGAAAAAACTAACTTCTTTCTTTTATCTTTCCAATTATGTGTATATATTTTCATAAGGTGGTGTAAATAGTCTGCAGTTTTGAAAAAGGACTGTAGAACATACAGAACTCTAGAAAACAAATAATAAACATCAATAGAATTTTTTAGTTGCTTGAAGCTGCCCATTATTAGTTCTCAAAATGTAATCACCTTCCGTCTGCTGCAGCACAAATGTTCAGCATTGTCTTTATAGATAAAAATGTTGGAATAGTTACTCCTCTTAGTAAGTGCAAGCACATACTTTTGAATTAACAATATTTTAATATAAGCACATACAATGTTAACTCTTGGTAACATATTAAGGAAAGCATTTTTATTGATAGTTATTTCTATCATTGGAAGCAGAGAGAAAAGTACTTTTTGTTAATATGTTTATATTTAATAGTGCCTTTGATAACAAGAAGGTGACTCAAAATGTTACCTTCTCAGTAATGAGAATCCCAGACTATTGTGTAAGTGGTCTCTGGTGAGTTTTGGCCCTAGAGAAAAGTACCTTTAATGTTTGTCTGTGCTGTCCTTGAAGTTTAAGGACATTTAAACCTTGTATTTGTAAAATATCTTCCCATTTTAGGTAGGTTCAGTCCTAGATGGGCCTTGTGTTGGTGGTTCTCAAGGTACAAGTTCTGTCTCAATTCTGCTGGGTTTTATCCTGTTCTGAATTAATCTGTGGTACTCATGGGCACAAGATCACATTAAGATCCAGGACATGGCAGGATTTCATAGAAAGGAGAAATACAGTGCAATTACTTGGAATACCATTGCTCAAGTATCAAAACTGGGGAAAAAAAACCAAACAAACTACAAAACAACAAAAGTTGTTCTTTTAAGGTATGTCTCTTCAAATATTAAACTTCAGCTACTGGACTTTCTTTACTGGTAGAAAAATCCCTATCATTCAGTGAAAATTTTGCAGTTTCTCCTGAATCTGAGACATCTAGTACTCCTTGATTTGTTCAAGCTGGAGCATGTGAAGAAATGAAGTGCTTGATTCCATTTCTGACTGTTTATCCCAGTTCCTCCTTAAGTTTTCAAATTGTCATCCAAGGCTTGCATTGCTTGGTTTTTCAAGTTTCTGATGAAACAAACCTCCCAAACCAGAACTGGCTGGTGATCTGAGGAATAAATTCCTCCTGATTATCTATGTTGCTCTCTCCAAGTAGGCAGCAGGGCTCAAGCTGATGAAGCCTTTTGGATGGTTTCTGCAATATGTAGTTGATCACAGGCTTCTTCTCATGCTCAGACTGTATTTCTCTTGTAATAGTTTGCCTAGGAGCAAGACTGAAAGAATATTTGCTGCATAATTTTTGGGACAAGTTGCTAAGTAATTAAACTTATGAGGCACTTTCATTTTTTATTGTGTCTGTTCTTTCGAAGGCATATAGCTTAGAAAAGGGGGATTTAGGCATTCTTCAACAGCATGCAAAAATTCAGTACTAAATCTTTTTTCTGCAAGGTTGGAGGGTTGCTGTTTTGGTAATTTTCCCTGGTACATTTTCCACTGATTATATAAATTTTTAAAGTTTACTGATACTAAATGCAGTGAAGCTATTTATATGTTGCTTGACATTTGCTGAGTTTGTTGGGTCACAAATAAGCCATTGCAATTGTTAATAATGAGAATCCAAATGCCCTATCATTCAAAGTGTTCATGCAGAATAGTTCTGTTGAACTTGAATTCACCAATAATCTGACCAGTTATTAGTTAGGGGAGGAGCTCTAATAAAATTTACCTATGTCATCCATTAAGCCTGTATGTCTGTTTCATCCTTCACTTTGTGTGAGGGGCGTTTTTAGGTGTTTCTTCTGTGGATGTTCATACCAGATAGTACAGTCACTAGAGATGTGAAGGATGTGTGTTGCCTACGAGCAAACCCATGGATTTTTTGGAGGCAGACTGTTTTAGTTTAGCTGACCTGATTCAAAAATATTTTACAAAATTGGGTTTAAAGCAAATAGGAGCCTGGTTAATTTTACTATATTTCTCAATGTACTGCTGTTAAATTCAGTGTTGGAAATACCCAAATACAGGAGCTGTCTTAGACCTACACTGCATAAGATACCATCTATGTAAATAAGTATGTTTATGATTACAGATCTTAAACAGACTGACAGCTCATCAACGTGAAGATTAATGGTAGGATGTTTGAATATTGTAAAATATGTTGATGAATATGCATTCCAGTTCTGAAACCAATTCACTGCATCCATGTTTATTTCTTTTCTGAATTTGGGTTTTGCACGTACTTAAATGATTGTTTTCCTGTCTGGGAAGCAGATTTTAAAATTACCCATATATGTATTTATAGAAAGTATTTCATAATTTGATATACTTGAATATGCATGCCAGGAACGAACTGTGTACTAATTCACTGAAGACTACTTCAGTGAAGTCTTAAGATGCATCTGTTCAACCTTACCTATGACAAAGAAACATTGAATTGTAGAGAAAAAATCTTTAGAGGTATTAAATTTAATAAACAAAAAGATCCTTTAAAATGGTGAAGAGTTGCACACCGAAAACTCATTCCAAGAAACTGATTCTGGTATTCTGGGAAGAAAAAAAAATAAGATACATCCAGGTTTTCTGTTTAATTTTTCTTAGATCTTAGAATCTAAGATAACATATCTGTAACTTTCTAACACATTTGAGCAACAATACTGATGATGATCGAATACTGTTACAGTATTTCTCACAAAGTACTTTTATGCAGACTAAGAATGTATTGGAGACACAGAAGTGTGCTGCTTTTGCATTTGTGAGGACAGAGGCCATCCATGGAAGTGCTGTTTCTAAGAAAAGCTGTGGCAGGGCCAGTCAGTGACTGGTTTTGAATATTGACATCTTGTTGGGCCACTGCAGGGCTGGACACACCTCTGGGAATACACTTTAAAAATCTGGAAAAATCCCAGGAAGTTCTTTTTCCTTCCTAAGGTCACCTGAATAGCCTAAATTGTAAGCTCCATCAGCTACAAAAGTCCAGAGCAGCTCTTCAGATGGAAACTCATGTAATATGTATTGTACTGAGTGCTGTAATCTCACCAAAGTTATCAGATATCTCCTGCAGAGATGTTCCTTCTAATATTAAAATTATTAAATTATTTTAAAATTAGTGAATAAAACTTTGCAGCATCAGTAATTTAAATAAAATTACATTGAGTAGAATTTTTTTTTCATAACTAAGCATTCAACAGGGAGTGCTATTAAAAGTGGAACGTTTAAAATAAAGAGAATGGGTCTAGTCATCATTAACATCTAGTCTAAATATGTTGAATAAGACATGATGCACTGGATATCTTTAGCTGGTTGTTTGGAAGAGTTCACAGATGTGTGATAATAAAACTTAACCACAACACTGGAGAAAGGAAATGTTTGCATTAACTTAATCACATGAGTGACAACTATACTATAAATTTTAAATGAGATCCTGGTTTCTGTGAACAAGCATGAAAAATAATATCATAATATCCACAGACATTGCTTCCATGAAAATTTCCAATTTCTTGTCGTTGTTTTCTAAGAAATATAAAATACACTAAAGAGAATTGGGGAGAAGAATGACACATGAAAAAAACCAGCATAAGAACCAGAACTGTGAATTTGAAAACAGTTCTCTAGAAGGTGCATTTATTCTGCACAGATTAGTGAGTGAAGTGTTAGAAAACCAGATTTGCTGGTTTTCAGGATTTTTTTGTGTAGACCAAATAGTATTCTATAGAAAAGTTTATTCCTGCAGATAGCTTTGTCTTAATACCTTGTGCAAAAGCCCAGGGTCTTGATAGTGTCAAGAATGAATGAAGAGTCAAATATTCCCAGAATGTGCACATGCTCTGTATATTTGATATAAAATAACATAGTACAGTTTTATAAATATTGAGACTACTGACCCGTGAGCTAGGTGAAAAGCAGAAAAGGAGAAGGAGAAAAACCTACAGAAAAGTGAAAATACAAAACTCCCTATCTATTTTGAAAATAAAGATTTTTTTCTTTCTTAGACTGGAAATACTTGAAGAAGATCTGGTGAAAACCTTTTAAAATAGTACCATATCAAAAGTGGGTTAAAAAATTAGAGTGAGAGATAAAATATAGATTGGTCCAAATACCTGTTATTTTAAGAAAAATTGTAGTAACAAATGGATACAACACTTATCTGAAAATCTTCAAGATTTATAGGAATTTTTCTCTTGACCTTTCTGTTTCATTCTGCTTATTTGTAGTTAGGTTTATTGCACCATAAATATACCAATCTAATTTAGCTGATCTATGTCAAAGGTTTTTTGGCACTATACCTTTTCAAACATCAACAAAGAATCATCTTCTTAAAATTCTACTTAAAACCTATCATCTCTTTGTTCTCTGTTCTATTTGATTTCTGTAATTGTCCTGTTTCTTGCCTACTTCAAATGTTCTGATTTTCTTCTACTTTACCACAAGTTGAGAGTAATTGTCATTGCAGTTCTAGAATTAGAGGTACTGATATATCAACCAGTACACAATAATACTTTATAGGTCTTCAATATTTTAAAAATTCTGAATCTCCCTTTATTTTTCTTATAAATCTTTCTAATTTTCTGAGCAGCAGAAGAAAGATCTTTCAAATTGCAGAGCAGGTTGGAATATATATAAGAAACTGTATTGAAACCAAATAAATACTTATAAAATACCATTGAAATCCTAATTTCAAATAGAGTGAAGAGATATCTTGGAAGTAGGAAGAATAATATTTAATGCCTTAAAAGAATTTGGTGTACCTTGTATAATTGTAACAGGAAAATAGTTTTATTTCATGTGTCCAGGAAAAGGCAGTCTGATTTGAAATGGAATCTTAAACAAAGTTGGTTCATTACCCTATACAACAGATTCACTGTGAATAAAAATTCTTTAAATATTAAGAGATGCTAAAAGATTGGGACTAGAGTAGGAAAAAAATCTTGAGTTTTTGTTAAAATAAAGTGAACAATTATTATTAGTCATGTGTTACAAGCATTTCTATTCACATAGGAGTAAAGAGATTCTTACGTTCATCACACCAGCATTAATTATCACAATCAAAACTTCAAAAGCAGTTGTGAAATCCTCTTAGTGCATATGACAAAACCTGTGAGCTGTGTAGTCAATAAAATCATTGAGGGGCTGTAGGTGTTCTATATGCACTTAACTACAATGGCAGACTTATAATTACAGCAGATTTTCTTAACTCTTATAAGTATAAACTAGCTTTCCTTTATCTAGAAAATTAATAATAGTATATTATAGTTATGTGTGGAGAAATTACTACCAAAATCCAAACATTGCAGGTTGTGAAAGAATCACACTTGAGTCGCTGGAATAAAAGAATTATGCACAGTGTATAAACCTAATGAACACCAATAATTTGTCATGCCTGAGTAACTGTACCATTACTAAACTAGAGGTGAAGTCTGGAATAAAGACCAATGTTTCTGTCACTCTTTTTTGAAACAGTAGTATAAATGAAGACAGTTAAAAGCTATATACTGGTACAACTAAGAGCTCAGATGAAATCTGCCTTTATGAAAATTTGGATTTTTTGAACGATGGAACTTAGTTTTAAATTAAGGTATTTTGGCTAATATAATTGGTAGACTGATTCAAATTTAGCAGAGCTTGAAAAGCACCCATTGGTGTGAGGGAAATTTCCATGACAGACACCAGAAAAAAATTTCAAATTTAACAAATATTTTGAAAAAAATAACAATATAAATGCATCACTTATCTCCCAGATATCCACTGCAAAAGCAACTTGGCACAATATCAAAACTGTTCTCTTTCTTCACTGTTCAGTAAATTTTGTTTGGAAAATTATATTCAGTTTCCAATGTGTCAGAAATTGTCATGTGACTACTTCTCTATCTAGTTTTTCAAATTGAACTTAATCTAGTATGCATTAACTTTAAATCTTATCCTGATCTCTTAACAAATTGACAAATTAGGACCTTCTCACTCCTTATACAAACAAGGAATTTCAATTCTATTTGAGCTTTCTGGTTGAGCTAGAGCAGGAGCTGTGCAAAACTGATTTGAAGCTATCATTTTTTTCTGTTGTCGCAGAATAGGAGAATTATTTATTGCAAGAACCCAAAATAGTTCTGAACAGCCTCAGAACTGTGTTCTGAAACATCTAATCATTTGTGTTTTATGAAATACTGTATGCCCTGTTCTGGGTAGTGAAATACTTCAACCAGAGATGTGATTCATCAGTAAATTATTCTTCTACCTTCTGTCCACTGAAAATAAGATGCTGTGAACTAAAATGAATTCCTCTGTGTGTGAGGAAACAATGACTATTTTACTCTTTGGGCCTTGATTTTATCGCATAGGGATGTTAGGATGTATTTCAGGAATGTACAAGCTGTGCACCAAGTTGTTTTTCATCAAAGTAATGCTATCTCTGGAATTGAAACTTTAATGCTACTTGTTTCCTTCTAGATTTTTGTGTTTTTAAGGTTAACTGGTTGTTGTGTATCTGTTGCCTTTGTCTTGAGGGAAGGATGTCAAAGCACTTACTAGAAGTAGGATAGAAGCAGCAGTTTACAAGATGTTCCTACCACAGTATAAATCTGGGATGATTTTCCTATTTATCTTTTGATTTAATTATCTGTGTGCTACTGCCCTTGAAGAATTTAAGGATCAAGGAGATGTGTCAATATCTTCGGAAAAATACTTTATACAAAGATTGCTTAACATTGTACTCTCAATAGGGATCCAGGTTTGCATCTGCATGAAAAATACACCCTATCTTCCTCTTTGTCAGCACTCCAATTCCTGGTAATTCCAGCAAATAAGAATCATTTTAATACTATGTTTAAAAATAAATTTTCCCATACTAGAGTCTTTTGTTTGCATTACAATCTACAAAGGATTGTATGGATATATTAAATTTTTTTTATAAATGATAGTTTTCTATTGATATTCAATTTGTAGACCATATTTGAAGAGATTAATTTATTTTATAATGATTTTTAACTAATTTATTGATTAGAATACAGATAGGCTTTTGTGGAAATAAATGTTCTGTATCATTTCTAAACAGAATTACATTATCTTATGCTTTCATCTAATGTAACCTTTTTATTTTTTGTTCAGCAAGGTTTCTCCTACTTCTTTATTGACAGTCCTTTTGCTGCTGATGTGCTGATGCATGACAGCTGAGTGAAGAGTTCTTTTTTGAAAGCTAAGTAACCTACCTCTGCTTACTAGAGCTGTATGAACTATTAGATCATACAAAAAAAGTTCACCACAAAATTAATGCCCAAATTCCATCAGAAACTTCACACTTCTGGGCAAGCTAGAGAATATTGGAAATGCTGTGAAGTAGAGAATAACTCACATTCAGGTGCTGAGTCCTGCTATGCTTTTATGCAGTAAGCATTTCACTGCTAGTGAGCCATTTGCCATTTAAAGATAGACCAAGATATTCTGCTAGGCTGTTCTTATAAGAAAAGTAGCTTATACAGCTGTTTAGGGAGGGTTTGGAGACAGATAACTTCAACCTTAGTGATTTAAAAAGATACACTGTGTTAAAGGTTTATACTATACCTCTCTGAACAAGCAAAAATACTATAGTGGCATGTTTCTTTATCTTTCTTAGGGAGTAAAGAAAAAAAAACTATCTGAAATTTGTTTCTAAATGTTGTTACAAATTTAGGCCTTGGAAAAATTTGTAGTTTGTTTCAAGTTCTGCTATAAGCAAGACACTGTTCCAAGTCCTCATATGTGTAAAGTGTCGCCAAATGTCCGAAATATCAGAATAAGACTCTCCAAAACTAAAGCTGTGTTAAAGATGAAATCATTTATTCAGGCCTAAGATCCCAAGTTACAAGTCACCCATTGCCATAAATCTGACCCAAGTTCCCAGAGATTCAGTCCTTGTTTTGTATATCAGTGCATTCTTGAGCCAGATGTCTTTCTCTTATCTTCCAACTGCCCTTCTTGAAGGCAGCTTTTGCATGCCTTGTTTCAATGTTAAAATTTTCACAGGCAGAGTGAAAATTAAATTAACCCTCTTGGTATCAATTCCCTCCTTATACATTTGGTTATAAAAGTACTCTTGAATCCTGATTTTTTTCCTGTTGCCTGGACTGGCTATATGTTTCAAGGAAATTGGCATGGATCTCAGTGTTATTTAAGAGACAGAATATTTATCCAACAAGTCATCCATTCATCAAACTACTTGGTCCTACTGTAGCTTTAAGGTAGCTCATGAACGTAAATATAGAGATACTTACACATTCACAGTTGCCACTTCCTTTTAACTTGTACCTAACAGATTTACACATAGCTTTCTCCTAGGCTATTAGTCCCTTATATCAGAAATATATCTGCCACTTACTTTTTCTGCTCCAGTAAAGAAATTTGCTTTGTTGATGGCAAAAGTTTGCAAAATCTCTTCAGAAGTTTATAGTAATTGAGTTGATATTTTTTTCACTTCTGAATGTCATATTTACCAGAATCACAGATTCTATTGCATAGAGAAAGCCAATTTAAATCCATTTTTTCTCATATTATCTATCCATTGTCTATGTAAAAAAGTGGATTTTCCCTTTTCTGTACCACTTAAATGCTTTAAAAATACTTTTAGCATCTTCCATTGCTGTTTGTTGGTTGTTTTTTTAACTTCAAACTGCAGTGCTTTTATTCTTCTGATGGCTTTAAAGTTTGAAATTACGTGATTCTATTTCATAACAGTAATGACCTTTCCTAAATGAGCTGTTGAAGCTGGATACAGAGGAGTGGTGCTGTGGCCCTGACCTTCTAGGTGAATTTCTGATCTTGAGGCTGCCAGGTGCTGCAAAAGCCCGAGTGTAGGCAGTACCAATCAATGAGGAAATAGGTTATGGAGGTGGAGGGACAGGAGCAGTGAACTAAAATGTTCAGAAATTTAGTGGAGATAAAAGACTGTGGGAGGCAAATAGCTTAGTAGGATATTTGGGTAAATCAAATTTTCTAATGCTCTAATTTTAAGGTAATCCATTTCATAATGAGATGGCTTGACCTGATACAGAGAGACTTAGTCAATATATTCCAGTGTAAATGACTTTATCATGTTTCTCTTCAATTCAAGACCGTGTTACATGCTGACTTCCAATGTATTGTTCTCTCCTATTTCATCATGGATTGCTGAGATATAAATCATTTTTCTATTGCTGTGCCCACAGGCTATTTACTCTTCCATCATGTTGTTATCAAATTCAGTCTTGTTTCTTATATGTTAGCTGCTACCAAATAACATATTTATTTGAAAGAAACATTAAATGGGCTGCTTGGTGATTCTTCAAAAAACTGATAATGTTTTGAACTTTGAGGGGGGTGGTGAGTGGGTTTCAGGCTTATTGCCAAGAAAATTGTGATTTGACAGGGAGTTAACCAAAACAAGTTAAGGGTAGATAAATTATAGTCTACAGGCCAGTTCAAAGCCTACCTTTTTATGAGATGTAGTTTATTCTATTTTATTTTGGCAATACTGCTGGAAAACATTAGAGTGTAGGTTAATATGTGCCCTACCAAAGTGTTTGCAAACTCAGTTTTCAGCAAGACTAATTTAACACTTGAAAGTTTGACTGTCACAGAATCACAGAATAAGTTGAGTAGGAAGACATCCTCAACATTCATCAAGTCTAAATCTTGGCCTGGCTCAGCACTATCCCCAAGGGTTACACCACATGTATGAAGCGTATCACCACTGCAGATTCAGATGAGGGAGTCTGAAAGAGTAGTCTGTAATTTTAGTGATAATCAGTGTCTTTAGCATTATGAAACTTAAATAGGAGGGATGGGAAAATCCATTATATTTATGTATAACTATTTAAAATGACTAAAAATATGTAGCAAATTTTATACCTGTGTGCCCAATGTAGATATTGGTGCCTGATCATATATGATCACAGTTAATATATATTTTTATTCTGGGCCACAGTGGTTAATGAACTAGAAGTCTGATCTACTTGATCCAAAGGTCTCTGCTTCTTTATTTTCTTGTTTAAGTTCTTCGAGGAAGTCTCTTGATAGGTACTCTCTTAGCTGTGTCTTTGAGGTCCTCTGACATTCTCCAGTCTTCTAAAGCTGCCTGTTGTCATTTGACATCCAGACTTCATTTGCTCATTCAGAGAGTTCAGAGAAGAAGTTGAAGGTCTTCCCTCTGGCTCCCAACAACAACAACAACAACAACAAAACCACAAAACAGTCCACACAAAATAACTGCCACTTATTTGCATGCTTAGTTGAAGACTTCAAAAAATTCTTGTATATTGCATGTTGTTCATCATGTTCCTGGGCAGTTTTCTTTTACAGTTTCTTTTTTATGGGGATTGGAGGAGTTGTAAAGAAATATTTTATGTACATATTTGTGTCTGGAGGTGATCTTCTCAAACTGTGGAGTCAGTACATCTTGAATTTGTCAACCATATTGTGTCATTGAACAGGCTAATCTAAATTACTTCTATTAGTCCTGACTGATTTTATCTACACATATGGAAAACATAGGGTAAGGTTTTGAATTACAGGTAACCTGCTCTAGGTATTGTACCTGTCTCTGGCCACTTCACTTCTTACTCATTACTTCTGGTTCACCCATACAATCAGAATAATATTTGCTTTTATGTGATTCAAATTAGGATTGAAGCAAGCTATGGGCTAATTTAAAACTGGTTAATTTAACTGGCATTCAATAAACTATGTATTCAGCATTAATAGTGAGACAAATAAATCATTATACTAGACATTTAAAATTGTTAAGACAATCAATTTCTTAATATTATTATAGAACTGATCCCAAAAAGCCTTTACCTTCCTCTCCTCTACATTCAGCACCCTTTGTTTCCAGCCCTCTTTCCTCTTTTCAGGGAGGAATAATGACCCCATATAATCTTATTATCATGCACCTGTAATCTTTTCAGCCCAGCTGCTGGTCATGCTGCTCCTTAGAGCCTGCCAACATACACAACAGTGAGAAAGTCCCCACAGCTCCAGGCACCTCAGGATGGGGGTTTCACATGCTGCCAGCACCAAGCCAGATGCAACACCATTGGGAGGGCCCCTTTGTACCCCTTTGTAGGGTTGCAGTGTGATCAGGAGACAGCTGGCAATGCTCAGTCAGACCATGTCTGCAGTCACTGACACTACAGTGTATCTACCCACACTTACAGATTTTCCTGCCTCATTTATACTTCTCCTTATGCTGATTTCTTCTGTCAAAAGCCTCTTGGAAGTTCTCTGGTTACTCTGAAATCTTGAAGTCTTCCTCTAAAACACAGTCAGTTTGGTGATGAATATCTCCCCAAGTGTTTTGACTTTTCAGTCATGTGCCCTATGTATGTTTAGCCTTCCATCCTAA
>VWYE01000180.1:836-28457 GCA_013398995.1 Alaudala cheleensis | reverse complement strand
CCTCCTGCACGGGAGGCAAAGCCCATGTCAGGATCAGCAGTTCTGCCACCAAATCTGCTGCCAAAAGCAGCTCAAACGTGGGGTATAATCCCCCAGCAAATTAATGAGAGAGCAAACGAGGCTGAGTTAACTCTTGAACAGCTCAGGGGAACGTTCTCAACAGCTGCCTGCAAAGGAATGCTCCAAATATCCCTCAAAATGTCATCTGAGGGTGCATCCATCAGAACAGAGCCCAGCTCTCCACAGAACCCCTGGGGAGGTTTTCCATGAGGTTTTCCATCCTCTTCCAGGACACTCCAAGAAACACAGGGGACATCAGTGCCCTCAGCTGACCCTGGGGGCTTCTGCTGCTTTTCTGTCACCAGAAATTCATCCCATTTATTCCCTCACTGCAGCCACAGGACAACGGGAATGCTGGGATATTCCTCGGGCAACCAACAGGAAGAGCTGAGGGAAAAATCCCAGCAGGGAATCCCAGAAGCACAGCATTTAAATCCCAGGATTTAATGGAAAACTGGGTCTGAACTCCAGCTCAGCTCCAGTCCAAAGGGATTTTGCCCACTTGGCTCCAGCCCCCCACAGTTTGGAGACCATAATTCAGCAATTTTCTGGTGTTCAGCCCTGAAGGTACCAAGTTTTGTAATTTTACACCAAATAAATGATTTTTTTCTCTGATTTTGCTCTATAAAATATCTCACTCTATGCAATATCCTTGCTCCACACTGTCCCAATTCCCAACCTGTATTTTCAGCACCACCAAGACTGTCCTTAACTCCTCCCAGGCCCTGGATCTGCCTCGGTTCCACTTCATTCCCATAAGTAAAAATATCCACAACCCTCTTTGCTTGGCTTCCAGGGAGGAGAGAATTTTAGGAAAGGAAATGGGTGGAGGAAAGGAAAAAAACCCCACAATCCACACACAAAATCCCACATGGACAGACAGAAAAGGGAGAAACGAAGACCAAATAAAGGGAATATTCTGGATTTTCCTCCCCTGATTTATTTACAAACAAAGTGTATCCTTAAGTGGCCAAACACGAGGAAAAGCCAAACTCAGGGTGCACGAAATGATATTTTTTAAGCACCTGAATGAGCAGGGATTTAATCCAGCCTCATCCTCTAATCTGTTTTCTCATCAGTGCCAGCAGTGGCAGATGCTGCAGCAGACAGTGCAGGAATTCCACGGGAGGCACACATGGAATCATCTGCTCTCCCAGGAAGTTCCCTCTCATCTCTCAGACTGCTTTCAAACACAAAGGATGAACCATTTTATCTTTACTGTTCTCTGAACCTTGTCTTTTTTTCCATTTGGAAAGTTTCTCAGACTTCTGGAGGTTTCTGTGATTGACAGGAATTATTTTGCCAAGTTTTGTGCTTCAAGAACACTCTGGCGAAGGGGCCCTTGGTCTAATTAGACATCTCATGAAAAATTAAGTTCAAAATTAAATTCAAAGGCTTGGATTTTTCAATTTTGCTGCATAACCAAGAGAAAAGTTCTTCATTTACTTTCTCTGCACCATTCATCAAACTCTTTCCAAGATTCTAACCTGAATAATGGATATGCCCTTGAATTATTTGGGATATGAATGGAACACTCAGGGATGGAACAGGAAGCAAACCCTGCACGTTTTAGCAGCAACAGGATGGTACCAATTTGGGTTTTTTTTTTTTGTAAAAACAAGCTGGAAGCTGAGAGCTGTTTTCATAATTAAAGAAATTCAGCTGAAATTCCCCTACCCCAGCTCGAGCATCCCCCTGCATCGCCTGAAACCAAAACACTGCAGCAGCAAGGAGCCCAAAGTGAAGCTGACAAATTATTTTCATTCTCTAAACTGAAGGAAAAGGGGGGAAAAAAACCCCCCAGAGCAGGAGTAATAACATCAGGTTAAAATCCTTTGCCTCCAAAGCAATATTTCATAGAAATATTTGCAACAGGAATCAAGTTTAAGGGAGTTTCCCACCTACCTCTTCCAAATTTTTTTGTTTTTCTGGATTTATCCCACTGCCATAATTATCCAATTTCATCTGCTGAGGGACCCATATAAAGATTGAAAATTGGATTTAATTTAAAGGAATAAAGGTGTTTCCAAGCACTGTTTTTGTCACTGTTTTTCCCAAATGTTTAAAACTTCCCACATTTCTCCAGGGCCAGCTCTACGTGGACCATCCCAAGGAAAGGATGTTTGGGTTAAACAAACCATTCCAATTAAAAACTGCCATTTTGGGCAGGAATTCCCAGCTCCATCCGTGCCTATCCATTTCAAAGATGGAAATTCCAGGGATTTGACTGGAATGACTTTTGAAAGGAGCCTTGTGTTCCCAGAGATGATTACTCAGCTAATCTGGGTTAAGCTTCCTGATGGATAAATCAGGATTTGAATGCTGAATAAGGAGAGGTTTCCACGTGACGTGGGAAGAGCTGGGAAGTAAACACAGAAGTGGTGGAGAAAAAAAAATCTGAATCTGTTTTTGGAAAAAAAACAGCCAAAAAGGCTCAATACCATCTTTCACTTCAGCTTCACATTAAAGCACTGCACTAAAATTTATTTCCTGGAACCTAAAATGTCCAAAAAGGAGAATAAAGTAGGATGCAGCTGTACCTGGAGCACCTGAGCAGGCACAAGGAAACATTAAAATAGATGAGATGACAAGAGCAAGAGAGAATTCCAATGAATAATCTGCCAGGAAAGCCACTTGTTGTGCTAACAAGCTTTTACTCCAGATGATTTATGGATCACAGATTTGTTCATAACCTTTGTTACCATCAGCTCCCTCTCTGGAGCTGATAATGAGGCACTCTACAAACGAGCATCTCTCTCATAGTGGCCTAAAAAAGTTCCCTGTTCCACTGGATTGATGACCTGCAAATGCAATTATTCAGCTTATTCACTGCTGCTTCTTATGGACATCAGGACTCCAGAGGGGGGGAAAAAAATAAAAGGCATTGTATGGATTCTGCTGGAAAGAATCTCGTGGAAGAGGGATGTAGCAGGAATTCTCTCTTTAGTGGAGGATCTCTTGGGATGTTCCCTGTAGCAACAGATGCTGAGCACCAACAAAACAACTCGGCGCCCTCGTGGCTCCATCCCAGCCCCAGAGATCACAGCAAACACCTCGTTCCCCAGCAGAACTGACTCATAACTCGTCAACCTCCACCTGAGGAGGGGGAAAAGCTCCTCTTCGTGGAGCTGATGTGGAGCCACACCAAGGGAACCGCTCCCAGATCCGCTCCGAACTCGCAGCTCCCCACCAGGCTCAGGACTGGGCAAAGGAGGCTCAGGAAAAACAAACGGACTCGAAGCACATGGCAGGGAAATGATGCAGAGGAAATGTCTCCGGCAGAGGAGCATCGGCAGGGCTCATCCCAGCCGGAGTTCGGCGGATCGGGGTTGCAGATCTCTGCCGGGGTTTTTTTGGGATGGGGCCGGGCTGCCCGGGAAGGGGGATCCGGCAGGGCAGCCCCCATCCCTTCCCGGCAAGGCGCAAATCCCGGGAATGCGGCTGCATGGAGCACACGCTGCTGCCACACGGCAGCCTCAGCGCGGCCAGGGAAAAATGAGCGATCCCGACAGAAATTCGAGGCGGAAAGAATACGGGGGGAAATAGACGGGAAATAAACATACACGTAAAATACCTAGAAGGTGCAGAGAGCGCGGAAATACGGTAATTTAAAATTAAAGTGCAATTAAATTAAAGTGTACATCCGCTCTCTGGCAAACCGTAACCCCTGTTTGTCGGGGATTTTTTTTTTTTTCCTCTGAGGGCCATGTGATTCCCCACGACAAAACTTAACAGGGGCCACGCAAACACCCCACAAGTGACTCGGTCCTGGGGCTCCATCGGCCCCGGGCACGGAGCGAGGCCCGGGACCCACCGCGACCCCTCAGGGCCGGGCATGGCCGGGCAGGGTCCCCTCAGAGCCCGGTGCCGCCTCAGCCCCGGCCCCGGGCGGCGGCCGCGGCCCCTCAGGCGGGCAGCGCTTACCTTCGGCGGTGGCTCCGGCTCCGGGGGCTCCCAGCGGCTTCTCCTCCGCTTCTCCTCAGGCTCCCCTCGGGCTCCCGCAGCCCCTCAGGGCTCCATGGCCCCGGCGCTGGCGGCGGAGCGGCGGCCGAGCTTCCCCCAGCGCTGCGGAGCGAGCGGGGCCGGCCCCGCGGGGAAGCGCCTCAGGCTCGGCTCGGCTGCTCGCCCGCCTTCCCTTCGCTCCCCGCTCCTCTGCTCGCCTTCCTTTCCTAGACGGCCCCTTCCTTTCCCTCCGCTTCCCTGCCTGCTCCTCTCCTTCCCTTCCCTCTCCGCTCTGCTCCTTCCTTCCTTCCCCCGGCTCAGCGCTCGGCTCCGCTCTGCCCTCACGGCTCCGCTCTCCCCTCACGGCTCCGTCCGTCCCGCCCCGCTCCGTCCGTCCCTCCCCCGCCGCAGCCCCGGCCCCGGGTCCCCCCCTGGCCGGGTTCGAGCCAAGGAGAGCTCCGGCAGCGGCTCTGCAGCAAATCCAGCCGAATTCCAGCCTGGATGGGGATGGGAGCGACCTGGGCTAGTGCACGGCACCGCTTGCCCGTGGCGGGGGTGGGATGAGGGGAGCGCTGAGGTCCCTCCCAGCCCAAACCAGTCCGGGATTCCGAGGAATCAAACACAAATTTATCGCTATCGTTGCATCCATAGGGGCAGGAGAGAGGAAGCAGCTGGTGGGGGGTTTGAGAACTCTCCCCAGGGAATGCTGCCTGGAGCAGGGGACATCCAGGGGAAGCAGGAGGTACAAAGCACGGGGTACAGCTGGGCCAGCGATGGGATTTTTTTGGGGGGAATCGATGGGATTTTGGAGAGGAATTCTTCCCTGGTGAACCAGAGCTGCTTGCCTCAAAGATTTCATGTCACATGTCACACCTGTGGGAGCTGTTGCCTGGTCACACCACCCCAAACACCCAGCGGATAAAGGGGAATTCTCTTCAGATGGTTTCTCACTTCTGTTTCATCCTAGACATGAGATCTTTGATGTCCTCATCAAAGGCCAAGTTTCTGGAGTAATAACACGAAGACTTGGCAAAAGAGGACTTTTCTGGTCTTCAGGGCTGAGGAGCAGCATTTAAAAGGCCTAAAGAACCCACCCCAATCCCCTAAAACCTCAGAGTCCAGCAGGGAAAAAAATAAAATCTATTCATTATAAAACCTTTTAAGTGAAGAGTTAAACTGGTTACTTGTGGATGACACACAGCCCCTTGATTTTTTCCAGGGATTCGTGACTGCAGCCTCTGAAAAGTGAACAGAAGGCTGCTGTGTTGGGAGTCTTGCTCAAGTCCCATCCCGTGGCCCAGGATCCCACAGACCCACAGGCCAGACCACAGCAGATCTTGATAAACCCCTCTTTATGCAATAAAAGAACAATATTGAATGAAAGTTTTGTGCCCTACAGAGGAGAAAAGATGGTCTGTCCAGCTCAGTAAAATGAAGAGTTAATAATTAATGGGGAGATTTCTATAACACACAGGAGTTTCTTTTAAAATATAAAAGTCATTATCAATCAAATTTCAACAGTAGCTTTTACAAGATTTGGGCTGCAGTGAGGAGAACCAAGGTGAATTTTTGTCCCTCTCTGCTGCCTTGGACACAGATCACGTGTGAGGAATCTGGTCAAGAGTTTGGTGTGCAAAGGTGTTAAACTTGTTTCACTCTGTGAAACTCCACAGAAAAGTCCATTCTGCCCATCCTTCCCTGGATTCTGGGTGTAAACCCTGTGGTTTAGGCTCAGGCAAACCTTTGGACTATTTAGGAGTTGTCTCCTGTCTGTAAGCACTGAACAACACAAATGAGGGCAGCACACAGAATTCCCAAATGGCTGAGAAGAAGCTCTGCCCTTCCAGACTACAAGGCCAGGGAAGTTCCAATCCTGCTCTTGGTCACTGCCAGCCTTCAGGCAGCACATCCCAGCTTTTCAACTGCCTGGCAACGGGAGAGATCAGCAATCCTGCTTCAGGCAGGAGTCATGGATGCAATTCCAGAGGCTGGGAACAGCAGCTTCACCCTGCTGGGGAGGACAGGGCTGTTCCTGTTTGCAGGGTTCCTCCAGGGTTCCTCCTCTCTTCCCTGCCATCCTCCTGGAGGTTTGGGATGGAATGCTGAGAGCAGGAGGGTGGAATGAAGGAATCCTCAGAGCTCATGATCCTATCACAGGCTCCAATTACTCTTCTCTCCCCGCTCTGAGTGTGCCAAACCAACTGCAAGAGGTCGTTCCCGGCACTGAGATATTCCAGAGGCCCTGGGCACTCCTGATCCACACCAAAGTGACTCCTGAGAGCTGCAGCACTCCCTGCCCTGCTGCAGTCACCAAATGCCACTCACAGGCACCAGTTTTTCACTGTTCAGAAGCTCTGACCATCCCAAAGGACTTCGTATCCATAAATCCAGCTGAGATCCTGCCAGCCTTGGGAAAAGGTCACTTCCCAGTGGCCAGCCCTGTGCACTCCCTGCCTCTGTCCTTCCCACAGAGCTCCCAAACACGCAGCAGTCACACACAGGAGCTCTGAGATCATCTTTGAGGTCATCTTTTGGGTCCTTTTCAACCCAAACCGTTCTGTGATTCTGTGAAATCCTGGAGACTTTTGGTGATCCAGCTTCTCTTCCCGGCCAAACCTCCCCATTCCTGGGAGAGTCCTCAGGGAAGCTGCCCAGGAGCATCCCTCTGACAGCACAAAGGGAATGAAGGAATCTTCCAGGCCCTCAGGAACTGGACAGCTCCTCAGCAAGCAGGAAGGAGGCTCCTCCTCTCCCTTCCCAACTTTTAACCTGGGATCCCACTGCCTCCTACACAGGAATTCCCAGGATAATGCACAACGAGGCTGAGGCTGCTCCCTGAAGGGGAACGTCCCTTTCTCCGTGTTCCTCCCCTGGCAAGGCCCCAAAACCAGGCAGGGGATGAACATTTGTGGCTGAGCACTCGTGTCTTTTCAACCCAGAGTGCCAGGACACAGGGAATGGCTTCCAGAGGGCAGGGATGGATGGGTTGTTGGGCAGGAATTCCTGGCTGGGAGGGTGAGGAGGCCCTGGAATAGAATTCCCAGAGAAGCTGTGGCTGCCCCTGGATCCCTGGCAGTGCCCAAGGCCAGGCTGGACAGGGCTTGGAGCAATCTGGGATGGTGGAAGGTGTCCCTGCCTCGGCAGAGTTTGGAATTAAATGGGTTTAAGGTCCCTCCCAACCCAATCCAACCCAACCCAAACCATTCCATGATTTTTTACGTGCCCACACCACAGAGATGAGGCTCAGGGATCACTTCAGGCAGTAACTCAGGAGGATTTTGGGATTCATTGTTGACACAGAGCTCTCACTGCTCCAGGTGATGCTTTTCCTCATTTCCCTGTGACTTGAGACATTTCTGTCCCATTGTGGTGCGAGATTCCCACATTTCCAATCCTCCAGCCAAAAAGCTGCCTGGTGAGAGGAAGAGCATTCCTGATATTCCTGATCCCTTCCCCAGCAGTGGAGGCATGGGCCAGCTCTGTTTCTGGAAAGTAAAACTGTCCCAGGATACAATCTGAGGATGTGGATCCTGTGGGGATTTGTTTTCTCTGCTAGAAAAAACAACTAAAGCAATGTTTGTGGGAGAGAGGCTGGGGGAAAAGTCCAACTTCCTAAAATAGGAAAACTGTTGCACTCATTTTATTTTTTTCTCCTGAGGAGACTGAGAGAGGAAAGAAAAAACCCCAAGCTGGCAGATGTCTGTGGTTGTGCTGAATGCACTCAGATCCTTGGGTGATAAATGTGGCAGGAGAGCTGGAACAGAACAGCACAAATGGATTTGGTGAGGTCCTGTCAAAGGATACATTTCCCATTGAAACAGGAAGGGAGCAGCAGGAAATGTCTGGGATGAGAATGGCTGATCTAAACAGAAGGCAGTCCTGGTTCCTGTGCCCTCCAGCACGCCCAGGGCAGCCTCAGAACCTCCACTTAGAACATTTTGGGGTATTTTCCATGATTTTCTGGTTTGCTCTGGAGTTGGTGCCCTCTCCCCTCCAAAATCGCTGTTTTCAGGGAGGATCAGGAGATGTCTTGGCACTGCCCACACCAAGCAAACCCAGCCGGGGACTCCCCACAGGATTTTGTCCCCTCTGTGCCCTCAGCTCATCAACCCAAGATGTCTTTGTCATCTTCCCTCCTCTTCCATAAAGATCTTGGTGCCAGGGAAAGGGATTCAGGGGAAAACTGAGGGAGGCTGAGGATTGTTGGGAGATTACCAGGATAGGATGGAAACAGGGAAAAGAAACAAATACCTTGGATACTGTAAGAGATCTGTAAATTAATTAATTGGGCAGAATTAATGAATATTTGTGCTCCCTTCTCTGCCCTTCCAGCCGAAGGAGCTGAAGAAGCTCATGGATATCAAATAAACGGGAATTAAATGGGATATTCCAGATACTGGGATCAGGCAATTGAATTTCCCCTCCCCATTTCANCCAGGAAAAGGGATTCAGGGGAAAACAGAGGGAGGCTGAGGATTGTTGGGAGATTACCAGGATAGGATGGAAACAGGGAAAAGAAACAAATACCTTGGATACTGTAAGAGATCTGTAAATTAATAAATTAATTGGGCAGAATTAATGAATATTTGTGCTCCCTTCTCTGTCCTTCCAGCTGAAGGAGCTGAAGAACCCATGGATATCAAATAAACAGGAATCAAATGGGATATACCAGATGCTGGGATCAGGCAATGGAATTTCCCCTCCCCATTTCCCACCAGGAGCAGCAGAATTGTTGGGTTTGATATCAAAGAGGGAGAGAGAAGCTGAGCAAGGAGGGAAGAGGTGCAGGGCAGACATCCCATCCCTCCTCTGCTTCCTGCAGCTTTATTGGGGATTTATCTGGGAGAAGTGCATGGAGCAGCAGCTGTGCAGTGAAGGATGTGCTTCCCACCCCTCCAAAAATCCCTCTGGGAGGCGTGGAGGAGGTTTTTCACTCTCAGGAGTGGCTGAGGAGGATGGGAGAATTCCCAAATCCTGCATGGAAATGGCTAAACCAGCAATCCAATAGGGTGGCTTCCCTAAAAAACACCAACCAGCTTTCCTAGGAAAAGGGCAGGAGCTTGTGGAGCCACTGAGGCTTTTTATCACTTTGAAAATGCTGGGCAGTTTTTAAAGGCAGACACTTCCCTGGAGCAACGCCAGGGCTGGAATGGAACCTCTGGAATTTCTCATCCAGAAAGCAGCAGGGCAGGTGCAGGAGATGGGAAGCTGGAAGGATTTGTCATAGTCCCAAAACAATGAGGGTAATTCCATGGACGATTTCTCCTTCTGAAAGAAACCTGGAAACCCAAATATTTTGAAGAAAACAGCGAGGAACATTGCAGCACTTGCTGGGATGGGAGGCTGAGATCTCACATTCCCAATTTTCTCTGAAGCCTGGGCTTTAGGAGGGAGGAGAGGCTTGAATCCTTAGCCATGGGCATCATCCCTGACAGAGCTGGGAAGTGCTGGATGCTCTGAAAAAAAACATGGAACAGAGCAGAAAAAAATATCAGCAGGAAGGTGGATTAGGAATATGTTGTGCCTGCTTTGGAAAAACTGGATGTTCCCACTGCCTCAGCTTTCCTGGCAGCTCCAAAGGTGCCACCACGGGATCAGGTGCTGCCTTTAGCAGGAAGGACAGGAAAAGGTGGATTTTCCAGGCAAGGAACTGAGGAAGGAAGAAGCTTCTGTCACTTTTCTCCTGTGCTGCAGCTTCCCTGGATCAGCACAAGCTCCTCACTCCTCTTCCTCCCCCTCAGCACCAGCCTGGCAGACACGGAGCTGACTCATCCCCCCGAGTTCCTTGGGAGGGTCCAGGAGGAGCTGTGGGGCAGGGCTGGGAGGTGCTGGGGAATATTCCCCTCTCTGCTGCCAGCCCTGATCCCAAAGCTTGTCCCCAGCCCCGTTTATCCCAGCTGGAGGAGGATTTGAGTCTGGAAGTTGATGAATCCTGGGAATAAATAGCCACTGATGAGATTATTCATCCTGCAGAACAGCCAGGGCTGGAAGGTCCTTGGGTTTGATGAAGGAAGCAGCTAAAATGTTGTCTAAATAAACTTAAGTAACACATTGAAGAGACGTAAGAGTGAAGCTTGAATTCCTCATGGAATAGGATCCTGGGATGGTTTGGGTTGGGAGGGACCTCAGGGATTATCCAGTACCCCATCCATGGGCAGGGACACCTTCCACCATCCCAGGTTGCTCCAAGCTGCCCTTGGACACTGCCAGGGACAGAAATCTGTGCCAGGGCCTGCCCACCCTCACAGGGAGAGGCTGGGAAGTGCCCAGGGAAGCGATTTTCCTCAGTTAATTAACATCAGCTCCCTAAAACCACAAAAAAGCAGTGGCCATAAAGATTTGAGCCCCTAATCCTGGGGTTGGTTTTTCTGGAGTGGGAAAAAGGATCTCAAATTGGCAGGAAAAGTTTCCACTGTCTTTTCACCTACAAAAAAAAAGTATCAGAGCAGATTTTCAAGCCAACAAGAAACCTTTGTGTGTTTTAGCCTCCAACCCTGGCTTGTGTTTCTGGGTGCTGTTACTGCTGGAAGGGTCTGGGCAGGTGACACGAAGCAGGACTTGCAGGGAAATCATCCTCAGATCTCCTGAATTTCCATCTGTGCAGTTTGAACCTCCCTGTTTCAGCCAGAGAGGCCACAGAGCTCTGAGGGGTTCAGAGCAACCTCTCCCAGCTCCAGACACGGAATTGGATTGGAGCCCTCCCAGGGATGAGGGCAAGGCTCCTACTTCAACATCTATTTTCACATCCAGCTGATGGGAAAAGGAGAAAAAGGCTCCCACAGTTATAAAACTGTAAGTCCTGGAATCATTAATCTTGGAAAAGCCCTCTGAGACCATCAAGTCCAATTGTTTCCCAGCACTGCCAAGGCCAGCTCTGCCCTGTGTCCCCAAGTGCCACATCCACAGGGATTTTAAATCCCTCCAGGGATGGGGACTCAGCACTGCCCTGGGCAGCTGTGCCAGGGCTGGAAAACCTTTTCCATGAAGAAATTTTCCATAATATCCGAGCTGAACCTTCCCTGGAGTAATTTGAAATCCTTTCCTCCTCCTGTCCCTGTTCCCTGGGTGCAGATCCCAAATCCCCCTGGCTGTCCCCTGCTGTCAGGGAGTTGTGCAGAGCCACAAGGGCCCCCCTGAGCCTCCTTTGCTCCAGGCTGAGCCCCTTTCCCAGCTCCCTCAGCCTCTCCTGGGGCTCCATTCCCTTCCCAGCTCCATCTGCTGTTCCAGATCCTTCCCAGCTCCAAGACAAGCAGCAACCTAAAACAATCTTTTGACTTTCAGAGCACATTCAAAACGCTGCCGACTGAAAACAAAAAGAAACCCAACATCCTTCACTTCAGCTGTTGGAAGAAATCTCTCTGGAACCATCCCTGCTCCAGCCAGAAGCTGTTTCCAGCGTGTGTGGGATGGTTCAGGGGGCAGAAATGGGGAGCAGGGCTGAGTCCATCACTGGCCCTGTGCTGAGGAGGGAGGTGCTCCTCTCCCAGCTGGAGTTCTCCTGAAGATCCAGCTGGAGTTCTCCTGATGATCCAGCTGGAGTTTTCCTGATCACCCAGCTGGAGTTTTCCTGATCACCCAGCTGGAGTTCTCCTGATGATCCAGATGGGGTTCTGATGATCCAGCTGGAGTTTTCCTGATCACGGAGCTGGAGTTCTGATGATCCAGCTGGAGTTCTCCTGATCATCCTGATGTTCCAGCTGGAGGTTTCCTGGCCACGGAGCTGGAGCAGAGGGATTCCAAGCTGTTCCTGCAAACAGCAGCTGGTCCCCCAAGGAGCTCCTGGCATTAGGCAGGCACCAGATTAAAGAATTCCTTCCCTGCCAGATCTTTAATCATCGCTGGAAGCTCGAGATGAGGCTCTGAGTGCTCCTTTGCAGCCTGAGCTGGGTGTCCTGCCCACCTGGGGTTGTGTGTCCTGGATGGATTTGGGAAACCTGGCACAGAGCTGCTCCTTGGCTTTCCCAGCCCATCCTGCCACAGAATCCTAAAATCCCATTCACACAATTCCCAGAATTCACAAATCCCACACTGGTTTGGATCTGGATGGAGATTAAAGCCCATCTCCTTCCACCCAAGGCTCGGGACATTTTCCACCAGCCCAGGTTGCTCCTTCTCTTTGCCCAGTGCTGGATTCATGTGGAAATCACTTGTTTTGCTGGGAAAGCAGCACGGGGTGGGTTTGTGTTTGTCACCCGTCCCTAACTCTCCTCTTGGATCTGAAGGCGTAAATGGCTGCTTTTAAACGAGTTTTCTGGGGTAGGAAACGAGCTTCATTTGCAACCCAAAAGGGCCCATCCAGGACGATGGGAAAAGGGGGTGAAAGGTGTGATAAAAAGGTGATAAAAAGGCCAGAGAGACCCTTTAATTAGCTCCGAACCGCAGAGGTGGCACTGCCACGACCTTTCTCTCTCACAAACCCCCAGCCCTCGCTGCCCACGGCTTTTCATCAGCATCCAACCCCCCTCTCCCCGGGGCTGGCCCTTCCTCCATCCCTCCCCATCCCTTGTTTTGCCACTCATCCCCTCCCAGCAGGACCCCGAGTTATTCCAGGAGCCATCGGGGCTGGTTTGCAGCTTCCCGGGGAGAGCTCTCAGTGCCCGGCCCTGCTCTGCTGCTGACAGCTCCGGCACAAGCAGCTCCTGACGAGGAGTCATTAATTAATGAGAGGCTCCCACAGACAATTCCCGGTTTTTGTTTGGGATCATTAGAGAGCACAATGGTACCTGCCAAACCCGCACGCTTTTCCAGCCACAAGGATGCTGTGGGTTCCCGGTTTGGCTCTTCCTGAAAGGAATTTTGGGGGTTTTGGGGTCATTTTGGTGTTGCTGGGGCTGTGTGCCAGAGCTGCAGTGTCCTTGAATTTAGCAGGATCTGGGCAGGAGCTGAAATTCCGGTGTTTTACTGGGAAAAACCTGGATGCACACCCCCAAATGGATTAAATTCAAACCTTGAGATCTGGGCAGGAGCTGAAATCCCGGTGTTTTACTGGGAAAAACATGGATGCACACCCACAAATAGATTAAATTCAAACCTTGGGACAAGTTGTTTTCCCAGCAGAGCAAAGACTGGAGGAATGGGATCCTTCCTGCTGCAGAAATTCCCACCAGAATCCTGCAATTTAATTCCCTTTTCTCCAACAGAGAACACAAAATCTGGAATATCCAAAATCATGGCCCGGGTAAGGATTTGAAGGATGTATTGATCCCTTCTGTGCTTTTAACTCAGGGAATCATGGAATGGCCAGGGTTGGAAGGGACCTTAAAAATGATCAAGTTCCAAATCCCTGGCATGGGAAGTTTTTCCTGCTTCAAACATCAATCCCAGATTAAAAAAATAAAAGGGGGAATTTACCTGTAGCTGCAAGTGACATGGAAAAGGGAAAACGACACATTGGATTAATTTTCTTACATAAAAGAGCTGCACTCCTGAATTCTCTTCAGAATGAATCTGCAGGATTCTTAATTTGTACTTCAGAGGCTGCACATGGCTCCTAAAATTGCTTGGTTCAAGCTGAAAAGGCCTTTCCTGGTGAGTGTGAGGCCACAGCCAAAAAATTCCCATTTCTCTGCAGAATGCCCACCTTCCCTGGGGATTGTTTGTGGCACAGGGACATTTCTGGAGAAGCAGCAACATTTTCCCTGTGGAGGAAACAGAAACTGTGCTGGGTCACTCCTGGGGCTGCTCTTGGGCTGCTCCCAAATGCAATTCCAGAGGTTTTTCCTCCCTCCCTGTGCCCAGGGGCAGGTGAATCCCTTGGGATGTGCCAGGCACTGACCCAGGAGTGGGGCAGAGCTGGAGGAGAAGAGCAGCACTTGAAATCCATTTTCCCCCTAGCAGAGATCCTGGCATGACCCTGTTCCCTACTTTCTCCCTGTTCCTTGGCAGGCCTCTCCCAGCTCTCCTGCCAAGGAAGCAGAGCCTGGGAGAGGCAGTGAGCACAAATTCCCTGCTCCAGACATTTTCAAGGACAGCTCCTGGAACAAAGCCCCCCCCCAGCCCTCCCCAGGGACACCTGTGTCCCTCACAGGGACAGTTCTGCAATGAGTGGGAGCTTCTCCAACAAAAATTTCCTCACCTTCCCAACCCTCCAGGCACTGCACATTCCCATCTCCAGCTCAGCCAGGAACAAGCCAAGGAGATTTTGCTCCTGTGGCTGCAAGCACAGAGATCCCTCAGCTGTGGGAAACAACCTGACCTGAAGGTGAGGGGGAAAATAAGCAACACATTGAAAAGATACAAGATTAAAGCTTGAATTCATCATGGAATAGGATCCTGGAATGCATGGATTCCCTGGAATGGGGAAAACAACTGGCCCCAGGTCCCAGTTTTCCCCAGTTCCCAGTTTCCCCCAGCTCCCAGTTTTCCCTCCCCGAGGCAGCAGCTGCCCGAGCAGCAGATGGAGCATTCAGGATATGCAGATTTTGGCTTTCTGTGGCAGCAGGGAGAGGTGAGCAGCAGGATCAGATGTCCCTCCCATCAGGATTCAAATGGCAGCCTCAGGAATTATTGATGGAGCTGTGGCCATGCTGTGGGTCAGGAGCTGGACTGGGATTGCAGATATGGAACAGCCCAGGAAGGGATCCCACCCCTTGGTTCCAACACTGATCACACCCTGAATCTTCTCTTCTTGCTGGAGCAGCTCAGATTTGCTGGATTTCCTGCAGGATTTCCTGCAGGGGAGTTCCATTGGTTTTCCTGAGGAGCAGCACCTGCTCTGGCCATCAGGAAAATCATGGGATGGCAGTGGGAGCACGGGCTGGGCTCCCAGAGGAGGAGAAAGCTGGGAATGTGCCAGTGCCCTCCTGCACATCTCCTAATTCCTGAATGTTCCCAGGAAATCCTTCCCTGCTCCCTCAGCTGATCATTCCCATGGCAGAGCTCCCCCTGTTTGAGTGGAATTGCTGGGAAAGGATAAAATCAACATCAGCTTTTCCTTTCTGGAGAAAGATGATTTTCAAACACAACCACATCATTTTTCTGGAAGGATCATTCCATTCTCCAGAGAAATGGGCTCTCCTATCCCTTCCCAACAACAGGAATCCTAAATCCAGGATCCGTCACAGCTTTAGCCTGGAATTCTACAGGAGCCTGCAGATTGATCTCCAGTCAGTGACAAGTTCTGGTTCCTAACACACAACAGGTTTTAATTGCTCACCCCACACAACATTTTGGAAACCAGAACATCAAATCTGTGTCACATCCAGCAAAAATAAACCCCATAAGAGCCAGGTCAGCAGCTTAACAAAAACCAGCAGTGGTTTTTTTTGTGTTAAGCTGGGTTTAAATTCACCCTTGCTTTGGTTTTTAATGTCTGTTTTGCCCTTTTGGTTTTGTCTCTCTGAAGTTTGACAGAAATTTATTCTTTGGAATACACAATAAATTCATCCTCCTTCACTGCTCAAAATAGTTCTCTGAAAAGGCAGGTGTAGAAAAATATTTATGAACTCTGAAATAAAAATGAAAAACAGCTTTGGCTTGCAAATCAGTGTGGGTTTGTTTTCTTGCTTCTCCCAGAAAATCCAGACTTGATTTACTCCCACCTGAGGCTCCCTGGCAGGGCTGTGGAGGCAAAGTGACTTCTCCAAGGCCAGACAGACATGTTAGATCCCCCAAAATCAAAAATGCAGGGTCCTTGCATCAAATTCCTGTCTTTTCTCCTGTGGAATCTTAGGAAAGAGCTTGGGGAGAGATGTCAGTGGAAAACTGCACCATTTGGAATCTTGTGTTCCACAGTAAAATGTGGGTACTTCATATACATAATTTTATCCAATTCATGGAGACACAGGAATCTGGATTCTGTTCCTGCCTTTCACTCCTTGATCCATCCCTTCCAACCACATCCAGGCTGACTCCATGTCCCACGTCATTCCCATCGGCACATTCTCAGCTCTCTCACCCTTGGGGGCTCCAGGTGAAGCCTGAAACCAGGACAAGCTGAATAAATCAAGAGAGAGAAAACAGGGGAACGCATCAACACCTGGGAAAACTTCAGGACTATGGAATTTTGGGGTGATCCTGTCACTTTTTCTCGGTGGCCTCCTGCCCTTTGGCTGCAGCCATCCGGAACTGCGGAACGTAGGGAACAGCGGCATTGGGCTTGAGGCTGCTCTGGATGAACTCCTTGACGTTTGCTGGGATGTGCTGGAGGAGCCCCCTCTCCGTGAGCAGCTCCCTGCTGTGCAGCTGACACATCCCCCTGGAGCTTCCTGCCAGGAAAAGGTCCCCCTGTCCCTTTTCCAGGGCTGTGATCCCGAGGTAATACAGGCTCCGCTCGGTACCGCCCGGGAAATCTTCATCCAAAGGCTCTGAGAACCCCTCTGAGGAAACCAGGGACAGAGCCCTGCTGGGCTGGCAGCCAGGGAACACCAGGAATGCCCCATCCCCGACCTCCCAAGCACCACTGGAGAAGGCCCCTAAAAGCCTGGAGTGTTCCCTGAGGAAGCAGCTATCCAAGGAACTCCGTGGGCTGGTTTTCCCCCGGGAGCTGCTGATGACTGTGGCGTATCTGAGCTCACTCTGAGCCCTGCCCTCTCCATCCTGGCAGCTCCTGCTGCTCTGCAAGTGGCTGCTGCAGCAGGCAGAGTCACACTCCGAGTCCTGGGGGGTTGGAAACGTGGAATCGATCCCTAAAAAATCTCCTGGCTCATCTTTTTCCAGGGTTTTGGTGATGCTGATGTCCTCCAGCACCATCTCTGCCTCCAGCAGAAGTGGCTCACACGACACTGGCTTGGCAAAGAGATGCTCCAGGGTTTCAGGCTGGAAGAGAAGAGGGATTTTAATGCTCATTTATTGTGGGACAGCTTTATTTCCCTCTCCAAGATTTGTGGGATCACAGCATCCCACACCAGAGGTCATTCCCAGCAGCCTGGGATTTTGCCACATCGAGTTCACACTTGGTTTTTTAAGAATTTATAGTTGAAAATCCTCTGTGAGAAAATGTAATCACTAATCCATCATCTGAAGGAACTTTCCCTGCTAGGACTGGATTATCCAGGTTAAATTCAGCCTTTCCAAAGGATTTTTGGAGCATTCCCACCCAGCTGCATGTTTGAACTGAGGGAAATTTTTTTTGGAGAAATGCAGGATTTTACTACTCCCTAAGTAAATGATCCAGCAGGATGAACTGACAGCAGCACGAGAGCTCCAAAGGAAAATTCCCATTATTTCCTAATGAATTCAGGACCAAACAGATAAACCCAGGTTTTTTTGTGGATTAACAATCCATGTTTTACAGCAGGGAAGCTGCCAAAATAACGAGGAAAATATCAAAATACTCAGAGTATTGGGAAATTCCAGCAAAGAGTAAAACCTGGGCTCTACTCAGTCCAGACTCACTGTTAGTGACACCTGGACCCTGAATTTGGGATTTTTCCCCCACAGATCCCTCACCTTCCCACACCAAAACGAACAGGGAGCTTTTCAACAATGTAAATAACATTTTTTCTCCTCATGCATGTGGTTGATCCCTAATGGAGATGTTTGCATCCCTTCCCCTCTCCATGGACACCACAGCAAAGACAGATGAAACCCCTCCCAGGCAAGGCCAGGGGGGTTTTGGCAAAGGCCACCATCTGTCCCCTATCAACAACTGGCAGGTATTTATCACATCCAATGCATAATCCAGAGAAATCCCTGGGAAATGGGAACAGGGTGAACAGGGCTGGATTCCCACTGGAACAACAGCCCTGGGTGGAGGAAGCAGCAGCAGCCCCAGGGAAATACAAACCTGCTGGAAATTCACTCCCTGTGCCCACGAGCAGTTCTTGGGGTTGGGAACATCCTCCCAGAGCAGCTTCTTCATCCTGAAATGTCAGGGGAAAGCTGGAGTTGGTGCTGTTCCCACTGTGCAGGGAAGGAATCTCTGCCATCTGATTTATCCACAGCACAATGGCCATGGAATAATCACTAGGGAGATGATAAATGGCCCAAATTTAACCCAAAACATAAAGAAGGGACATTCCAGGTGGCAGTTTGGGGAAATATAAAGGGATACAGTGTTTGGTGAATGACCACAACCCACAGGGCCTAAAGGAGAGCTGGAGAGGGACTGGCATGGGGGGACAGAACACAGGGAATGGCTTCAGGGTGGAAAAGGGGGGATTTAGATGGGATATTGGGAAGGAATTCCTGACTAGGAGGGTGGGGAGGGCCTGGAATGGAATTCCCAGAGAAGCTGTGGCTGCCCCTGGATTCCTGGAAGTGCCCAGGATGGGGCTTGGAGCACCCTGGGACAGTGGAAGTGTCATCAGTCCTGGATGGGATTGAAGGTCCCTCCCAAGCCAATCCCAGTTTGGGATTCTGTGCCAGCAGCTCAGCAGAGAAAGGGGTAAATCAATCCCCAGTGCAGCTGCACCCCCTGGAATTTTGGGTGCCAAGGAACAAAGGTACCTTTGGTGTGACACCAGCAATGCCCCCAGCAGCAGAACCGAGGTGGAGAAAAGAACTGGCAGCAGCACGTGGAGGCTGCCACCAGTGCCAGCCTCCAGTCCCCCTGGAAATAAAGGAGCTCAGCCATGAATGCAGCCAAATCATTTGTCTGGGAGCAAACAGTTGGCAACAGGGAAATAACAAACAGTGGGAACGACAGCTGAGATGGGGAAATGACCTTGAGCAACAGTTTTATTGCACACGGACAAAGCTCCCCCTTGGGAAGGAGCAGACAAAAAGGAATTATTTTAAATAGGAGTTTAATCCCTCTCTCAGCTCAGCCCACAGGGAGCTTGCAAATTAAAGCTGAGGTCTGCTCACTGTTTGTAGGTACATTACAGTGACTTTATTACTGCTTTTTTGCTTTTCACATGGGACAGAGATTTTGCACTTAAAGGTCACTTTGACTTCATAAAAACCAGGGAAGAAGATCCTGTCAGTCACCTTGGGCAAACTGATCCGTGGCTCTGGCTCTGCCAACTCCTCCAGCAAACACAGGGTAGAGGCTGAACTGGTACTTCTCAATCAGGAGGAAGTGATCTGGAAAGAGGAAATCAGCCTTTGGAACCCTCTGTCACCCACTTTTTAACCAATTCCCTCCACAGAGGCTCTGGGCACACATCAGAGCTCAGGTCAGCAGAAATGGATCCAGCTTTTAGAGATCCCTACTTCCAAATCCCAAGATCCAAAGCACTAATCCAGCATTGTTCTGTCATGGAAGGAACACCTTCTGGAGCTACTGGGATAATTTCCAGGGGTAGAGTCAAAATGCAAAGGAAATGCAGATATTCATTGGAATAATTAGCTGGTGTGTTCAATATTCCAGAACTAATTTTATTGTATTGCTATAAAATTAACTCACTCCAGAGCTTAAGCTGATTATTAATGCAGCAGACAATCCTCTAATGAGCATCAAAATTTGGTTTATTGGCCATTAAAAGTGATTAGAAACAGGGAAGGGGGGGTAAAAAGGGCTCAGAGCTCAGAAACCCCACATTTTTTCTGTTCCACACCAATTAGCAGCATGGATTCCATTTTCAAGCACACACTCACCATAAATAAAATATTTCCTGAGATGTGCAGGAACCCAGAGCCATTTCAGCTGCTCCTCTTTGTTCAGGTTCTTCCACTCAATCACAAAGGATTTTATCCCAGGGCTCTGGGGGCAGAGGCTCCAGAGCAGAAGCACACAGGAGCTGTTCACCAGGTAAGCACTCAGGGACTGCACTGCATCCACTGGGAAAACAGGGGAAAAAACTGGGATTCACATCCCATAAACTGCTCAACTTTCACCACTTTAATTATCTTTTTGTATCATAAAGCCACATCAGCAGAGAGGTTTGTTTTGTTCTTCAAGCCACCAAAATTTGGGTGACACCAAACCAGTCCCAAGCACTAAAGAGATCAAATTTCCTACAGACATCAAACATCCCAATTCTCACCTGCAATTCCTTAATTAACCTTAACAAAAAAATTAAATCCCCCTAAATTCTCAAGAAGAAATTAAGCAGAGTACAGCCAAATCCAGGAATTCTGAGGACTCTGTACCCTGGCAGCCTAAACCAGGACACATTTCATTTTGGAAACAACAAAACATTCCCCAGCAGGAATATTGGGTGTTCCCAAATCAAAGGAGATGAAAGATCAGTTCTCCATTAGGATTTGATTTCTCTTTGATTAATTACTTTGTATTTTATTAGTGAAGACAGCCCAGAGACAGACAACTCTCTTCCCAACCCAAAAATCATTAGGATTTTTCATGATGGATATCTGAGTTTTCCAACAGCTCTGTTGGTGCTGAATGTATCCCATAAAGCATTCCTTACTCCAGCAGAGGGAATTTTATCCCAAAGAAAGCCTTCCCCATGCACATCCCCAGGATTCCTGGCATCTCCCACATCCCACTCCTTGCTGCTCTTACCTGTGCTCATCTGCTGGGACAGAGTTAAATTGGAATTAACTGCAGAAATCCCAAGGGAATTCATGGCTAAGATGGTGATGGTGTGGGTTGGCTCCACCCATGGAAAAGTCCAGCTGGTGCCCTGATCCACAAAGTCCAGCCAGGAGGAGTTCCCTGGGGTCAGGTGCTTTATGATGTACCTGCTCACGCTGCACAACGAGTGATCCTCCCTCAGGGGCTGCAGCAATTCATCAATGGCCATTAATTCCTCAATCCCTTCCCCAAATCCCTGATTCCCAGGGCAAAGGTTCTCTGGGCAGCTCCAATTTTAAGGAATTAGGAGCCAATAAAGATATTCTGGCTCTTTTAATCAAGGACTGGAGTCTTTTTAAAGCCTTAATTTCCCTCTCTGAGAGCTGACTCTGATTCCTTCTCTTCCCAGCAAAGGGGAGTGAAGGACAAGGAAAGCCAAACTTCGAGATTCCCACAGCAATTCCCTGTTTGACACATTTTTCAGGGCTCAAACCCCAGAGCAGCACATGGACAAACAGGAATGGGCACTGAGGAACTTTTTCCTGTCCTGCATCAACATTTTAAGGCAAAGAAGGCAAAACCATCTCCCATTTTATCCCACAATTCCCACCAGGATTCACCTCTTGCCTCTCGGATGAGCCAAGCAAATGTCAGGAACACAGAAAAAGGCAAATCCCAATTCCCACAATCTCGNTCTCTGAGAGCTGACTCTGATTCCTTCTCTTCCCAGCAAAGGGGAGTGAAGGACAAGGAAAGCCAAACTTCGAGATTCCCACAGCAATTCCCTGTTTGACACATTTTTCAGGGCTCAAACCCCAGAGCAGCACATGGACAAACAGGAATGGGCACTGAGGAACTTTTTCCTGTCCTGCATCAACATTTTAAGGCAAAGAAGGCAAAACCGTCTCCCATTTTATCCCACAATTCCCACCAGGATTCACCTCTTGCCTCTCGGATGAGCCAAGCAAATGTCAGGAACACAGAAAAAGGCAAATCCCAATTCCCACAAGCCAAATGTGCCTGTCAGACTCCCCTCCTGGCAATTCCACCTGGCTTTAGGCTCAGAGGGAAAGCCCCAAGTGCAGCAGCTCCCACCTTCCACAGGAGTGTCACATTCCTCTGCTTCCCTGCTGGATCCTCAGAAACGACCCTCCAGAATTCCGGGCCTTGCAAGGGAGCTGCAAAACAGCAGTTTGGGAAGGACAGTCCCAGCTGAGTCTGGCAAATCCCAGCCCTCAGAGTATCCCTGGAAGCACAGACCTCTGATGTCCTGGATGAGGGTTTGGGCTGCTCTGCTCCAGTCACTCCAGAATCCTGATCCTTCCCGTTCCCTGCAGCGCACCTGCACCACGTACTGCACACAGGGCTGCTGCACCTCCATCACAGCCCAGCTCCCTGCAGGGTGGGGCACTTCATAAAGCTGGGACACAGGGGGGAAACACAAAGAGTGAGCACAAAGGGATGTTCAGGCAGCTCTCAGAGTCAAAACTCCTGAAAATTAACCCAGTGAGGAAGTGGGGTTGTGAGGAATATTCCTTTGTGGACACTGCAAATGCTTGTGCCTGTGATTTCCTCCATGGATGGATTCCATGAAAAGCAGCTCCACTCTGCAGGACAGCAGTGCAATGATCCCTGCTCCAACCTGCTGGAACCCTGGGCACTGAGAATTTTAGGCTTTCTGTGCTCACAGGCTCTGACCCCCAAGAAAACTCTGCACTGGACCTGAGGCCATGGAAAAAAAAATGACTGATAGTACTGGGATTATGGGTGTGAAGTTTGGATAGAAGTGTGTGATATCACAGGGTGGGAAACTCAGAGTTTAAGGTTTAGAATACAGCAGTAGATACAAAGCAAGGTGGAGGTTTTAGGGCAGAGTCCTTCTTTTTCTCCTCCTTCTCCATGGCTCTGGGGGGTATTTTGCAATTGGATAGAAAAATCCACATTGGAGCCAGGGGTGGTTGGTTATTGGGTTAAAAGTCAAAATAATTCAGGTGTCATTTCTTAATTGGACAGTTTATCCTTAAAAGGCTTTGCAGAGAGAGAGAGGGGGCTCCATTTTAGTTTGTTACCTTGCAGTTGCTGTAGAACTCATGGTTTGTGATATAGATAAGAACTAATAAACACCTGAGTCTGAACCAGGAACTCCAACTGGAGCACTGAATGCTGACCCTGTCACAGAGAAGATGAAGGTGGCACCAGCCCAGGTGGGACACACAGTACCTGCCATGGAAGCTCCTGGCTGCTCCCTGGCCTCCAGTGGATCTGGAACAGCAGATCCCTGCTGGCAAACACAGGCCAGACCCAGCTCACGTTCAGCAGCCCCACGTCCCTGGTGAGCTCTGCTCCCACGTCGGATGGGGGGAGAGGCTTCACTGCAAAGTGGAAACATCAAGGGATGATTGCAATGTCTGCACTGACAATTCCCACTCAATCAGAGCATGGATTGCCTTGTGCTGAGGGTGGTGGGTGACACAGGGCCTCTGCTGCTCCAAGGAAAGCAGGACTGGAAGCACAGAACCCATGGGAATGTTTCCATGGATTTCATTCTCATTTAAAGCACAGCAGATTGTTTTAGTGCTGGCACTTGCTACCTGCCCTGGGATAAAGAGCAAAAGACACAGCCTGGCAATACATTTTGAGGTTTAGGTTGGGTATTTGGGGAAATTTCTCCATGGAAAGGGTGGCCAGGCATTGGCACAGCTGCCCAGGGCAGTGCTGAGTCCCCATTCCTGCAGGGATATAAAATCCATGTGGATGTGGCACTTGGGGACATGGGCAGAGGTGGCCTTGGCACCTGGGAATTGTTGGACTCTGTGATCTGCAGGGGTTTTTCCAACCTCAGCAATTCCATGATTCCATTATTTTAATGGAATGCAGAAAGCAGCAGCTCCTGCTTTTCCAAGGGACAGACACTGTGATGTCCAGTGATTCATGGAAATGGTTTTATTTTATTTTATTTATTGGAAATTCCCCCCAAATCCAGCTTCTCCAGAACAGGAATCTCCCCAAACCCTTGCCTGTTAATCAAGCCAGATTGAAATGAACCTATTTTGGTTAATTAGATGTGAATGAGGAGAAAACAACAAAAAATAAATCATTTTTTCATTTTGGATGGTGCTGGAACTGGTTTGTTTTGCTTTACTACAACACAGAGCACCCTATAAATAAATAATAGAAATAATTCCATCCATTGTCATCACATAATAAATGTATTTTATAATTACATAACTCAAATTTATTTCATAACTAGGTAACTCTAATTTATTTCACAATTATATAACTCCAATTTATTTCATGTAACACTTCTGGGGTCCAGCTGCTTTGTTTGCTCTCACCCATGTCCAAAAAACACCCAGTGAATTCTCTGTCACAGAGCAGATTAGAAGAGGTGATTTGCACATTTTGGAGTTTTTAAAACACTCAAACACTGCTCCTGCCTCTTGTTTTTATCCAAATTTAAGTGCCCTGTGTGTCACAAAATGTTGCAGCAGCATGGAAGAGCAGTCCCCATGATTTTAAATGGATTTAGAACTGTGTAAATAATACACTGTGCTGGACTATAAACTTAATTATTTTAGTTAATAGTGTATGTATAAATGTCAATTAATTAATTAATCGAAGACAAATCATTCTGAGCAATTAAATAACCAAAACCTTTTAAATGAGCTTCATTTTGCAATACAACACTTGCATTTCCTGTAGAGGGAATAACAATCAGATGTTCCATTTAAAATCTGCTCCTGTATGGAAATGACATTTAACCCAATTTTTTTTTAAGGTAATACCAAAACTCTTATGTTTTTATTTAAGACCTATGGAATTTTTTTTTCCCTAGTGAAAATCCAGGGGCACAAGGGAAGAGACACTCATGGATCTTGACCTACCCACATCTGCTGGAACGACACAGACTGGGGAGGATTGCAGGGTTCCCAGGAAATGTTTGAACTCTATCCACAGGGTATATCCAGACAAAAGGAAAATGGGCTGGAATGTGCACTCGTAGGAATGATTCCTCTGCAAGTGGCATTCCTTCACCTCTGACTCTGCAGATGGGCTTGGCAAGTCAGAGCAATAAATCTGGCTCCTGAAAAGAGGGAAAAAAAAATAAACCACATTTAATTGGTCCACTGCAAGTGTAAATCTGGAGGGTGTTAAAAGGAATGGTGGGGCTGGAAATGTCCTGGGATTTTGAGGATTGTTTGGATCTTGAACCTGGATCTGCACTGAAAAAAAACATTTCAGTGTCACTCCTCAAAGCTTTGGCTCTGGGAAAAGCAGGAGAAATGACACAAAGCAACAGGTACAGCAAGAGAAGGCAGCTCCAAATCCTCACCAGTTGTGGGGTTTTAGGGATTGGCAATAACACAGCAAGGCAAATCTGCCAAGAATCGACTCCAGGCTGGAATGACTTCCAAAATCCCAACTGGCAGCCAGGGGGAAGCTGCCACAGAGACCCACTGAGGTCTCCAGGGGATGGAAATCCCATCAAATCACCAACACTGGATTAAAAATGCCATGTCCAGCTATCACACCTGGCAAGAGAAGAGAGGAGCCCTGGATTCAGGATGAAATGGAACTGGATGAATTCTTGGAGTGGGAATTGCTCAGCTTTCCCCTCAGACTTGTGAGTTACTCAGCTGAACCACCAGAGTTACACTGGGCTCAAGTTTCCTCTTCCTGCCCCCAGGATTAAAGCAGTGCCTGCAGCTTTGGAGGCTGGGATTGGAGCACTCCCTGCTCCCACAGGATGATCCCTTTGGAGCTGTTTCTCCTGGCAGAGGAAGGTGCAGGAACAACCCAAGCAAAACAAAACCCCACAGCACAGCAGTGCTACACTCCAGCTCCAAAAGGCAACAGCAGCAGGAATTTCAGTGCATTTTCCTCTCCCAGGTCTCACCCTGAACATTCAACCACCAAAAAATCAGAACAAAAAGAAGGATCAGCAGTGTCTGGGAAGGATTTGCAGGCAGTGGTAATGTCACTGTTTGATCTTGCAGGAACACGAACAAATCCCCACATTATCACCTCCTACCAGGAAATGACATTTTTAGCCAAACCTGAGCAGTGAGGCAGTGGGAATAAAAGCCATGATGAGCAGCATGGGGTTCATTCCCAGCTCCCTGCCCAGCAGTGCACTCATTATGTTCATACTGGTGAAGGCAGATGAAACAACAGCTGCCTCAGCACTCAGCCAGGCATTAATGCTGCCCCCAAAGCCTCCATGGGAGCTTTCCAGCATTCCAGTTATTCCTGTAATTCCACAAAACCCTGGGAAATGTTCACCTGGGCACCAGGATCACTCAGAGCTCCACCAGAGAACACAGGCTGCCTCTCCAAAGGATTAGGCCCCCGGAGCTGATGGAAGCTGTTTGCCAGAATTTCTGCATCCCCAGCCCAGCAGAGCAGGGAAATGATGGAGGTTTTGCCTCAGGAGGAGCTGTCTGTCTGTCTGTCTGTCTGAGTGGGTCTAGGAAACCAAGCTCAACAGAACAGGGGTGGCATGGGATGAGCTTTGAGGGAGGTGCCAACCCAAACCAGTCTGGGGCTCTGGGATTCTGGGAATCTGAGGTCCTGGGAATCTGAGGTTCTGGGAATCTGAGGTTCTGGGATTCTGAGGTTCTTGGGGTTCTGGGGTTCTTGGGGTTCTGGGGTTCNGCTGATGGAAGCTGTTTGCCAGAATTTCTGCATCCCCAGCCCAGCAGAGCAGTGAAATGATGGAGGTTTTGCCTCAGGAGGAGCTGTCTGTCTGTCTGTCTGTCTGTCTGAGTGGTTCTAGGAAACCAAGCTCAACAGAACAGGGCTGGGATGGGATGAGCTTTGAGGTGCCTCCCAACCCAAACCAGTCTGGGGTTCTGGGATTCTGGAAATCTGGGAATCTGAGGTTCTGGGAATCTGAGGTTCTGGGAATCTGAGGTTCTGGGAATCTGGGATTCTGAGGTTCTGGGAATCTGCGGTTCTTGGGGTTCTGGGGTTCTGGGAATTTGGGGTTTTGGGATTCTGGGAATCCAGGATTCTGGGAATTGCTGCAGTCCAAGCTGCTGCCCTCACAAAGCAATATTCCCTTCACAAGCCAAGGTTTGGTTCTCTAAGCAAGACTTTTTTCCACCATGGAATGAATTTGTTTCATCCTCTATTTTCACCTGTGTGTACAGAGAAAGAAAAGGTACAGGATGATAAGAAAACCCAAGATTGAGTGGAAAGCTCAGACTCAGAGCAGTTAAATTCCAATCAGGTGGAGCTGTCAGGATCTGAGAGGCTCCAGGAACAGGGATTCCACAGCCAGACATTCCCACTGGGAATGGGTTTTCCCCCTATTTCCTTACAACTTGTAGATAGGAGCAACTGGAGTAATTTTTTAACTGATCCAAGAAATCTTCTTGAAGAGAACTGGCTCCCAAACAGGTTGAAAAATGCTGAAAAAAACCTTATAAATAAAATCTGTTACATACTCAGTTTGTAATCTCTGTAATTCCCTTCCTGCACACAGAATAAAGAACCTGTTAATTCCATGATTGCATTTATCCAGAATTCTTTGATGAATATTTCAAGCAATGCTTTGCAAACATAAAAATAGAATTAAAACCCCTCCATACCTGTAATATCTGAGCTGCAGACTCCCCTGGAGCAGGGTGTTGGGGTTTGCAGACCATCTGCAGGTCATTTTGGTCAGGTAGCCATCAGTCTCACAGGAAATATTAAAATCCATGTCTAATTAAAAGACGTGAAGAGTTTAATTAATCAGACACAATGGCTGCTACAAAAAAAACTCCAAAAATAAGCCAAACAAAAAAATCTAACAAAAAATAACACAAAAAACCCCAACAACACAAAAAACCCAAAAAAACCCAAAAAACCAAAAAACCCAACAAAAACCCAAACAAAAAAAACCAAAAACACCCCAAAACCCCTACAACACAAAAAACCCCAACAAAAACCCAAATAAAAAAATCAAACAAAAAAACCACCCTAAACCCCCAACAACACACAAAAAAACCCAACAAAAAAACCCAAATAAAAAAATCAAACAGATAAAAAAACCCCACCAAAAAACCCCAACACACAAAAAAAACCAACAAAAAAAATCCCACAAGCCAAACAAAAAATTAAACAAAAAAACAAAAAAAACCCACAAAGAAACCCAAAAAACCAACACAAAAAACCCAACAAAAAACCCAAACAAAAAAAAGCAAACAAAAAAACAACACCCAAAAACCCCAACACCACACAAAAATACCCAACAAAAAAACCCAAAAAAACCC
>VWYE01000151.1:23442-39127 GCA_013398995.1 Alaudala cheleensis | reverse complement strand
TGTCTGGACCACAGCCTTGTTTTTCTTGGCTCTACCCTAAAAGTAAGTGAGGAAGTCAAATGAGTCTCTAGGGTGTCTGGGACAGAGAAGCTGGAAGCTGCTATCCTAACTTCCAGTGCTGGTTTTTCAGGACTGGTGTGTGTGTGTGCAAGAGTCTGTAGGCACCCAGTGGGATTCCTGGGGTGTCCTGTGCAGGGCCAGGAGATGGATTTTGATGATCCTTGTGGGTCCCTTCCAGCTCAGGATATTCTGTGATTCTACTGCTGTGGCTGTTGCCTGTGTGGTCCAACCTCCTCACCTGGGCATGATGGTGGGGGTGCCCATCCTTAATTTCCATTGTCTCCCATTGGTTTAATCTGGAATTTGCTCTTCCCCTTGGGTTGGGATATGGGGGTTTGCTGAGCCATTATATATTGGGATGCCTGCAGCAGGATTGTTTCAGGATATCAGGTGATTGGTCACGGTTGGGCATTTCTCTGGCTACTAATAGGATAAGCTTTGGTGTTTTATCCTGCTGGAGCCCTGTTTGAGACCTTCCTGAAGGACTTTGGTCCTTTTGTCAAGGGTTTATCTTTGCTGCTTTAGTTGTGCCACAGCTCTATTCTCAGTTGCTGATGCAGCACCTTTTGAAATATTCCCATTTAATGGCAGCACGAGGCATGGCTGAGCTCTGAAATGCCATGGAGAACTTAAGGAGTGGAAAAGGAGTGGCAGCAGAGCTCAACACTTTTTGGCTTTTCTTTGTGGGTTTTGCGTGTTGACTGATCTGCTCGCTTGGGCTGCTGACATTCATCTCTCTTGACTGTCAAATTCAGTGTAGTGGAAATGTTAATCTGACCACAGTCGCAATGCAAAGAGGGATCTTCAGGTAAAAACACACATAGAAGCTTTCTTAGGAATCTGTTTAGGTCTGAAGAACAAATCTGTGCATGGTGCTGGTCATGTTTGCTCATGTTGTGCTGTCCCATCCCGCCAGCCTGTGGAAGCTGCTCTGTGTTGTCTCCTATTGCACAAGACAACTTCAAGGATCCTCCTCTCTTAGTTCATGGAACAAGGCTCCCACTGGGATCAAGGGGATTTTAATGTTGCATATCCTACCACATCTCCAGTCTGGGATAACCAACATCCCAAGATTTAAACAGGCCAAAAGCCATAAACCTCTCTGAGATACCCCTCACAACTTTGGAACATGGAGATGTCCTTTATTGCCCTTTATTTCCAGGCCATACCTGTGCAGGGTCTAAGCCATAACCACAATCCTTTGAAGTTTGAAGCAGCTGTTTCATTCTGTCTGATCTGTGCTGTCACATCTGCCTGTCAGGCTGTCTCCTGCCGAATTGGGGTTCCATGTTGATACAAGATCTTCTGGTCCCCTTTCAAAACACCTCATCTCCTCCTCCCTTTGTCATTTGCATGATACTGAAGCTGTTTCTTTTTTTGGTGGCTTTCTGGGAGCTTGGGCTCTCCTTTTTTGTTCTCTCAAGTCCATTTCACTCTGGGTGAGGCAGACCTGGAGGCAAAGTTGATGCTGCTTTCTGAATATTTTGTCCTTTTTATCATGTTTGTAAATGGTGGCATTCTGCTTGCTCCATGCTGCATGGAGAGCACCAGAGCTGCCCTGCCCGTGGGATTGTTCATGAAAATTTATCTAGACCTGTGCTGGCATCATTTACCTGTTCAAAGCAGTTTGGGGATCACTGGGTGGTCCATAGGGCAGAACTTTGCTGGAGGAGAAAAGTCTCAATGCAGCAGAGATTCCTGTGCCAGTGGTGAGTGTGGAGTGTGCAGGAAGGACAAAAGCCCAAGCAGTGTCTTGCAGGATGGTTTTTCTCTTGGTGTATCTGGTGGGGCTGCAGGGAATGTTTTTGGCTATTTAAGTGAGAGTCCATTCTGGTTCTGCTGTAGGGAGGGGAACAGGGACTTGACCTGCAATATCATCCAGGGTGGAACTTTTATTTTTTTTTTGCCTATGCATTTTTTTTTTTAACTGATTCTTGGATGGATGGGCTAGAGGACAATGAGTCAATGGATACTTTGTGCTTGGAACACTGCTAAGTTTGGATGTCTAATTATGAAATTTAATTCTTCCAGTCCCATTTGTGCTGCTCTAGTTGGGTGATTCTCTGACTCCCAGGTGATGCTCCAGCTCTGGTTCTTCTGTCCCAGAGAGGACACAACCTATAAAAGTGTCTCAGTTGCTCTAGATGGAGCCTGAGCACGTTGGAATAAAGCTTTCCTCCCCAGGGAAAGCATGCCAGGCTCATGGTGGCACATTTGATGGGTGTGTGGGACATTGAGCATCTGACCTCTGCTGCTCTTCTGCAGAAATATTTTGCCAGGGTTTCTCCCCCTCCCATATTTGTTGAACAGTGTGTGAAATTCAGCACATTTGATGGAATGATAAGATTTACCTCTGAAATGGAGCTTTTGTGTACGAACAAGCCTGTGTGGGGATAGTTGAAAGGAAAGCTCATAATACCACCAAAGTCTCCAAAAACTGTCAGCCTGAGCCTGCTGTCCTCTCTTCACCTCAATTTCTCAGGTGTGACGAGCTTGAAAGCCAGAAACCTCTCTCTGACTGCACACTAGACATGACACAGTGAGTGTATTTTTGGAAAATGAAGAACAATTGGTGTGTTACTGAAGGAAAAATACAACTGATGCTACTTCACTGAAGGAAATCCCACTGCTGGCTCCCTCCCCTATTTTTTTTTCCCCTGGAAGCTTACAAAATTTACTATGGTGTTTATGTGCTGAAAGAAAATGGTGATAAATTAGTCCCTGTAGCCAATCTTACTTGCACCACAGAAATAGTTGTATTTGTGGAAGTGGTGTCCAGAGGTGGATGGCAATGTTTACCCCAGACCCCAGCCCTGTGTGATTCATCACAGGGCACAGAGCAGGCCATAATTTCTGTCCTAATTACTGTAATCTACCTTGTAATAGTTGTGAAATAAATTCTGCACCCAAGCTTTGGGCCCAAAAACACAGGATCGGATGCAGATTCCTTGAGGATAAAAGGGGGGGAAAAAAACATCAGCTAAGGTTGTAAAGGCCTTTGGGTGAAGTATGAAGTACATCTGTACATAATCACAGAATCACAGAATGGTTTGGGTTTTGGAAGGAACCTTAAAGAACCTCCAGTTCCAAATCCATGGGCAGGATCAGCTTCCACTGGACCAGGTTGCTTGAAGCCCCATCTAACCCGGCCTTGAACACTCCCAGGTGTTCAAAATATGCAGGTGTCAAGTTTGTGGGTAAAATGTGTGTTAACCTTGCATTGCTCACCCCTCTCCTCTTGTGACACAGAACTTTCCTCTGCCCCACGGGCTCATTCTTCCTCTGTCAACCCAAGCAGGACTGGGAAGTGTTTCTTGATTAATTGAATTAATCAGCCCCACATCTTTGCTTGCACCCTCTTGGTGCAGCTCTTTTTAGCACTTGGGAGTTTTAGAGGGAGGGGATGACTGATGGTCATGTTTTGAAGCTCTGTGAGTGTCTTCCAGTTCCTTATCTCTCTTGCAGATGGTATTTAAGTGTGCTGCAAAACATAATTCTCATGTGGGAGTGGATCTCCACATGGACTTGTAGAATTTCTTCTGGTGTATTGCTGAATGATGCAACCAAATCAGCTTTTTTTTTTCCTTTTTATTTTCTCATGGAGCTCCTGCAGGACTGTCAAGCACTGATGTTACCAATTCATAGAGAAGGAAACTGGCTCCCCAAGGGCTTTTTTCTGTGAAGTGCTGTCAAGAAGGGCTAATCTGAAACCTTTGAGCTTTGCTTTCCCAGCTGAGATGCCCTCCAAGGGCTTGGGAAAATGGAGTTTCTTAGCTGATGTAGGATGAAATTTCCTTCATTACTTGCTATCTCTCTATCTAGTGTAAAGGCTATTTAAAATTATTTTTATTTTTATAGTGAACCTTCATTACTCAGATCTTTATTAGGACAGATTTGTATTTTTTGGGGCTGGTGCTGTGGGGTTTGTTGGGTTTTTTTCCTGTTTTCTTTCTGTTCTCCCCTTATTGTCATGAGTATTTGATTGGGGGTGTAAGAATCAAAGCAACACAAATTTATTTGGTCTGTCAAACTTCCTCTTTGTAATATTCTTCTCCATGTAAAAGATGACACAAAATCAATCTCCAGGCTGGCGTCACCATTCCTCTCCTGGCAGCTTTTGCTCAGTGATCGTTATTTTTTTGTTTGGCTGCATTTTATTCCTTAATGTGTTTTCAAATACATCATCAGATAACAATTGTAGAGATCCTCCTTCCATTTGAAGGTCTGAGTGCAGGTGTGAATTTGTGTGGCCTTTTTCTAACCTGTGGTCACGTCGTGCTGCTTTGTTTTAGAAGGGATACCAGGAGAAGGAATTAAATGCCAGTCAAGAATGAAGAATGAGGATATTCTATTGTGGAATGGGATGTGGGTTCCATGATCTTTTTCAAACACTACATTCATGGGAGCTTCTTCCAAATATTCTTTTTTTTTTGTGCTCTGATTCTCTCAACTTTTCTCTCCCATCATGCTGCCCTTCTGTCATTTTTCAGATTCTCCATCATCTTTGTGAGTGACTGTGAAAGCAGCTGCCTGCTTTAAAGTGAAGTCAACCAAAATATGGATTTTTAAAACTACTGTTCCAGTGGTGAAATTATTTTTCTTCCTGAATACTTTAATTCAGTACGAGTTCTTTCATACTGTAAATTTTTTTTCAATAGACTTTTTTTTAGAGCCTTTTTATGTGTAGAATTCTGGATTCAGGGAAAAAAAAAAGAAAATAAAAACATATGGACACAGTTGAGCTTCTAATCTAAATTGAATAAACTTATAATACTTTCTGTAGCCAAAACTTTGCAGTGCTTTCTCTTTCCTCCCACCCACATAATAAAGATGATATTTGAGCTCTGTGATCTGAGGAATCACTCTTTAAAGACTGAGGAAAGTTATTTTTTGTTGAGAGAGTATTGAGGAGTCAACTGCTGGCAAAGAGTGGTGACCAGGAGCACTCAGAGCCAAAGGGAGCCCCAACAGTGAGAAGACAGAGGTTGGTGATTTAACCTCCAATTGATTTACTGGGAGATCCTTCTTTGCCCAAAAGTCCACCCAAAAGTGAGATTTTAAATCCAAGTGTAGTGAAGGATGTAAATATAAATCTGAATGGGATTCTCTTTGAGTTTGTCTTCTCCTAGGGGATGTCAGGGTGTTCCTTCCTACCCCAGGAAGAGGATCTGCACAGATTTACCCTGTGTTCAGTGGGAATTTGCAGGTCTCTGGAACACCTCTGATGGTAACTGAGACATCACCCTCCTTGCAGTTCTGCCATTAAGCTGCTGAAGAGATTTATTCCTTGATCAGCTGTTCTCAGACTGGAATTTTCATTTCTCTAAGTGGGCTTGGAAGCTGGGCAGAAAATTTGGCTGTTGGGTTGATGAGGCAGCAGTCAGAAAATTAGGAACAAAAAAAAATATTTTCTTTAGATGTCTTCTGATGATGTGTGGTAACTTCTTCCTCTTGCTCCAAGAGTTTTGCAGTGAAATTATATTTAATACTGTCTTCAGTTGTGTCCCATTGATCTTTTTGGTGAACGTTGCATTGGAATTTTTGTGTCTAAACAGTTTCTTATGATGGTTTGTTGGATTTTTGTTTTGTTTTTCCTTGACATGAAAGGGTGACAGTAGTTTCTCTAAAAAGACAAGCTAAAATCTTGTAAGTTACCATTTTTTCAAGATGCCTCAGCTCCTGAGGAGACAAACTGCTCTCCTAAAGGTGTTACAACTCACTTCTGAAACCTCCAGATTTTCCTAAGATGCCTCCCTTCTCCAGCACTGATTAATTGCTGCGAATGGGACCCAGTGGATGGAATGGCCTGGTATAAATCCAGACACGTGGAGACCTTTGCTCATCTTTAATCATCTGCTGTCCAGTGCCACAGTGGAATAAATTATTATTGTTATTATAAAAGCTGCAATTTATCTTCGATCAGTCATCATGGCTACATTTTTTATTTTTAGTTTGTTTTCATTGAGGCTGAGTAGATTTTTTTTTTAATGTTGTTTGTTTTTTTTAATGCCTACCTATCAAAATTAAATTAAGAGCATTTTAATGTCTAGCAATACAAATGAAATTAAGATTATTTGCAGGGCTACTGTAGCCACACAGTTCCTGCCCATCACAACCTGACTGCAGCAAATTCTCTTCAAACTAACCCAGAGCAGAATAACTCTGGGTGTGTTTCCCTTCTGCTCTGGAATATTTGATTCCCAAGGCACACAGCCCTCCTTTCCCTTCCCCACATCGCTTCCCTTGATGCATTGGCAGGAGCTGGGTAGAACAAACAGGTATTTTGTCCTCATGAGATATTTGGCAGGTCTTTATTGGCTTTCTCAGCGCCGTTCTCCTGATGTGAGCCAAGGATCAGAAGCTGGGTTTATTTTAGGCAACTTATAAGACAAAATATAAGCTGCTTCAGTTCCTTTTCTTCCTCTGTGTAGGCACAGGCTACGCTGTGGGAGCTGCTGGAATTATATCTCCTAACAATACAGCCTTTCATCTTTCTCAGGCTGCAGTAGATATATAATCCGACTGCTTGGTTTATTACATTTTTATTGCTGTCAAATTTTTTCCCCAAGATTAGACTGGGAGGAAAAAATGCCTTCAGAGTGAGATCTATGGAGGTGTGAAATGGCCTCTGAGGAGGGGCACTGGGAGCACTGAGTTATTGCAAGGCAAGGCAGTCCAGAGGATGGGAAAATCCCCCCTGGAGGTGCTGATGCCTGGGTGACCTGGCTGGGGTGGGTTTGCCCGTGCTGGGGGTCACCTTTCCACGTGCAGGTGCTCACAGGGAGGGTGGGTCCTGCTGGGAGCAGAATTGGCTGTTCCTGAGGAGTCTGTGGGGTTTCAAACATCTCTGAGATGCATTTCCAGCGAAACAGCCAAAGTTTCTGTGTGCTGCTGGACTGCAGGCTGTGTTTGTTCGTGCTGATGGCTCCTGAATGGTTAATTCCAGATATTCTATCACTTGTTTAAAGGCTTTAATTTTACTTTTACCCCCTCTTTACTGGGGCCTTTCCTTTTTACCCAAAAGGAAAAAAAAGTGAGGACAGGACTTTGTTTGTTTGGATTTTTTGTTGGTTTTGGGTTTTTTGGGGGGTACATATTGTTAGGAGAAGGGGAAATGGTTTTAAATTAAAGGAAGGTAGGTAGATGTTTTATGCTGAGGTTGGTGAGGCACTGGCACAGATTGCCAGAGAAGCTGTGGCCTCCCTATCTCTGGAAACTCTGAAGGTGAGATTGGACAGTGCTCTGAGCAAGCTGAGGATGTCCCTGCTCAGTTCAAGGGGCTGAAACTTGGTGACCTTTAAAGGATCTTTCCAGCCCAACCTATTCCATGATGCTGTGATTTCGTTTTTAGGTCTGAATAGGACTTCTGAAGAAATAAAAAGGATTGAGCAGGTGGTGGTCTTATGGATGAAATGAAAGGACCAAATGCTGATTGGTGCAATAGAACTCTTGAAATCAAGAGCTGATGGTTATTTTTCACATTTTCAAAGCTTTCTTGATGGACCTGCTATCTTTATCTCCATTTTTTATTTTTTTTTGGTAATCTGTGCAGACACACTCCCATTCTGCTTACCAAAGCCCCCATCCTGCAAAGATTGACTTTCCCATTTGGAGGGAGGAATGTCTTTTCATAGGCAGTGGGAATGTGGGGAGGAACTGCTGCAGCAGATTTGAAAACTTGTCTCTATAAATGGCAAGGGCAAATTCAGCATTTTGAAAAGAAATAATAATTTTAATGTACATCTTGGTGGAGGCTCGAGCTTCATTTGTGTGGCTGAACGAATGCAAGCAGGAAACCAAGTTATTTCTAAAGAACTCAACAGCCCAGCTTTGCTTTTTCCCCTAGCAAAGCCAGATATATTGTGCAGTGTCCGAGACCTCTTGTTCTCTCCACCTGGGAAATTTCTGTTCTTTTTACATTCCTCCACTGTACCACAGAGGGCTTCCTTTGAATCACCCAAGACCTGATTAATTCCTTCTTCTCATATAGATGTGAATCCTGGCTGGATCAGCTCGTCCTCATATTTTTAAGCTAATAATTGGAGCTCCACAGAGGTTATCTCGTGGGGTTCTTCCAGAGAAGAACCTTGCCACGTGAAGAAGTTCCTTTGGCTTTTTGCGATTATTAAAAGATCTGAGGCACCATTTGCCAAGAGTATGTCCTGAATGCTTTTTAGAAATGCATTTTCAAGGAAAAAAAAAAATGTTTTCCAGCTCTCTGCATTATTTGATCCCTTATCTGTTACCTTCACTGCAGAAGTGCCTTGCTGCATTTCAGAGATAACCTTATTGCTGTGTATCTGAGGCACTGTTTAGGTTTCTGTAGTGCCTTTCATTGTGGCATCTCCAGCAGCTTTGCAAGTGTGCTGGAAAGTAGGTCAGTGTTATTCTCATTTATAAAATACAGGCTGAGTCTTTAGGTTTCTTTATAGCCAATTTTTTTTTCTTGTTGCTCGCAAAGTGGTTCTGGCTGTGGAGAAGTTGCTGACTTTTCCTCTTCACTTTGCAGTTCTGAACCTCCCCCTCCTTTCCCAGCACAGTTACAAAACCATTTCTGGGGTGTTGAGAGAGATCTGCCATCGTTGCTCATACCATATTTCCATTTTGAGCTTTTCTTCCCCCCACAGAATGGTTTGAGTTGGAAAAGACCTTAAAGCTCCTCTCATTCCAACCCCCTGCCATGGGCAGGGACACCTTCCACTATCCCAGGTTGCTCCATGCCCCATCCAGCCTGGCCTTGGACAAATCCAGGGACTGAGCAGCCAAAAAATTCTCAGGGCAACCCTTCCAATGCCTCACCACTCTCATTTTTGTTCTTTCCAAAATCCCTCCATCTGCATCTGCAGGAATACTCAGAACTGTGCACAGTGGGAAGATGAATGTGAAAATTTATCTCCAATGCAGTAACACAACTTGGCCTTTTGTTGTGTTTTAGTTTAGCATTTTGCTATTCTTTGTATTTTACAATGCAATTATTATTACTTAGCATTTTATAATTATCTTTTGAAGTTCTTAGAGTTTGCCAGGAGGGTGGGAAACTCTAAGATCCAAGGGTGGGAGGCAAAGAACCGGCGCTGCTGGAGGNTATTACTTAGCATTTTATAATTATTTTTTTACGTTCTTCAAGTTTCCCAGGAGGGTGGGAGGCAAAGAACCGGCACTGCTGGAGAGTTTGCATCAGTCCCTGTTATGCTCTTATGGAATTCATTGCCTCAACAAAGTGTTCCAAAAATCATTTTGGAGGGTTTACTGAGAAGCTGCCTGCTTCCCTCACCTTCACACCTTGGAGTGCTCCTGTCACAGCATCATGGAATTGTTTGGGTTGGAAGAGATCAAGATCTTGTCATTCCAACCTCCCTGCCATGGGCAGGGACACCTCCCACCAGACCAGATCATCCTTGGAGTTGTCTGCTGCTAAATTCAGGTGTTCCTCTATGTCTCTATATGTGAAGTAAACCAGCAATTGCCTCTCCTTGGAGACCACAAGTGAAATATTGGAAAATAACATTCCTGTGGCAGGTACCATCCCAGAAGGATCAGTGTTCTTGAATTTCTCTTGGATCTGTGCAGCTTCTGTGAGCCCTAAATGTTTTTTAATCCTAATGGATGCCCTGCACCCTACCCTGGTATCTTGTACAAGCAACTGGAAACCAGCATTTTGGTGTATTTGGCATTTGGTCAAGCAAAATACGTGTTAATTTGAGGAGCAGTTTTGAGTTGTTCTTGACAGAAGGACAGAAACATTTCAAAGCCATTTGTAGCAGTTTAGGCTCAGTAGAGTAGATTTGGGTCATTGTAATCCCATTTTAAGCTCCTTTTTATGTCATTTTGGGGACATTTGATGGCTTTCTACAAGATCATCTACTTCTGTGTTTCTACTCCCTTTCTGTCCCCTTTCCACCTACTAAATTCTACAAAAATCACCCAGTTAGCCTGGAAAAGGAATGGCAAGAGCATTTCTAAGGGTCTCATGGTTTTGTGATGACAGAGATTCTGTCAGATGAAAGTGTTCAGGTGAATTTGGAGTATGGATTGTGCCATCAGCCCACCCACCTTGCACTGTCTGTGAAGTGTCTGACTCCAAATCTGGCAGCCAGAGAGGATTTTTACCTTTGGATACCAGCACTCTTCTCTGATTGAACTTGCTATGTGATCTAGAGGAGCTCTGTGGAAGTTCTTTGGAGTCCTGGATGCCTTTAAAATGCCGTGTTTTAGACCGTTTGGCAAAAAGACTCAGGGTTGTGATGTCCTCAGTAACAGGCAAAGTCCTCCATAGGGTGGAAAATGCTGAGTGGAAGGGATTGGAAATGAAGGGGAAAGCCCTGATTGCTCTCAGTAGATTTTGGTGTAGGCCCCTGTTGCCTGTAAATAATTCTGTAAATAAACTCTGTGCCACTGCTTGCAGCAAGGTTGGGAAGCTGGGCTCCCAGTGCCTTCCTGAGAAGCAATCTGCTTGATTTTCCAGCCAAAAGATATCAACGTCCAATCCATTTTTGGTCCATTTCTGCTGCTGCTAGAAGCAGTGATGATGTGTTTATTCCCACAGTGTGTATTTACTGTGGATCCCAAAGGTGTGACACCTTCTGATTTATCAAAATGTCCCTGTTAAGCATTAAAATGTGCTTTTTTATTTTGTTGTGTGCATTAAAATCGGTCTTCTCCCCTCTTCCACCAACATCAAAAAGCTTCAGGGAGTTACAAAGCTGCAAAAAGCTACAACTCTCTTCATGAATTAAATGGCAAAGAACTAAATCTAGACAAGTTTGCTTTTCTGTGCCACGCAGTTGTACTTGCTTTTGGAGTGGGGCCTGCCAGCAGTGTAAATTAAGAAGTTTCCAGTTATTTCTAATCTGTTTTGAAAATTAATGCATGAAAATAAAAAATAGAAGCATCAGACTCTTTTTTAATGTGGGTACTACCCACAATCCTCTCCTTCCATGGTGTGGAGCTGCATTCTTGGATGGGGAAAGTTGTCCAGAGTGGCAGACCTCAGCAACAAGTCCAGAAAGGATCTTTAATGAATGTAATATTGTATGTGTGAAGGTCAGCAGTGCTGCACTGAAAAGAATCCAGATCATGCTGTTTCGGAGGGCTGCAAGAGATGTTGCAAAGTACAAGTTGGGATTTATTCCTCTGAAAATAATTATCATCCTCGCAGGCAAGAGAAGGTGCCTGCAGAGAGCTTTGTCCATGGCAAATGTGCTGTTTTAAAGACTCTGCACTCATCTCAAATAACATCATTCCGTGCCAAAAAAGCTACTGCTCTTAGGTAGTTCAAAAGTTGATTTTTATTTTTGCCTCTTTTTCTTAATCAATTAGCAGAATAAAAATGTCACAGCTATATATGGGCTGTAGGAAGTTAATGTTACTTCTTGACAGGATGCTCTTGGAGGAGAACACAGCGATGGATGCTGAGCTGCCTGTTGGAAATAGCACAGTTCAGCCTTTGATTATTATTTTTTCACCGTATAACGTCATTTCTCCCCAAAATTCAATTCCTCTGTCCTTTGTGTGCTGCAGATTGTCTCTGGATTTAAATAGCATCCACTTTGTGCTTGGGGAGAGGGGGAGGTGGAGAGAGTCCCTTTGAGCGGTTTATTTTTTCTAGACCAGGGATGTCTGTCAGGAGGGAGGCGGGTTTGCTGGCTGATTATAATATATTTTAATCCTAATATATTTATTTTTAAAGTTCCTAATACAGAAGGCTCGTTCCTCCTGTTAAACACGTGGGGTTTTGGCAGCACAGCGACCTTGGTGTGACAGAAGGCAACTAAACCTCGAGGGCAGGTGGTGAGGTTTTACTGCAAACTGATGCTGCTCCCAGCTCCCCAGAATGTTCTCATCCTGCAAAAACTCATGGAATCACAGAACAGTTTGGGTTGGACGGGATCTTAAACACCATCCAATTCCAAGCCCCTGCCATGGGAAGGGAAACCTTCCAGTGGCCCAGGCTGTTCAAAAGCTCCATCCAGCCTGGCCTTGGACACTTCCAGGGGTGGGGCAGCCACAGCTTCTCTGGGCAATCTGTGCCACCATCCTCCCATAAAAAAATGCAGAATTTCTTTCTAATACCCAATCTAAATCTCCCCTCTGTCAGTTGGAAGCCATTCCCCCTTGTCCTATAACTCCATCCCTTGTCCCAAGTCCCTCTCCAGCTCTCTTGGAGCTGCTTTAGGCACTGGAAGAGGCTCTAAGATATCTCCAGAGCCTTCCCTTCTCCAGCACCCCAGCTCTCCCAGCCTGGCTCCAGAGCAGGAGGGCTCCAGCCCTTGGAACATCTCTGCAGCTTCCTGAGGAGTGAAATTCCACTTGTACTGAAAATGGGATCCTGGGTCTGTGGCTCTTCATGTCCTTGTGGGGAAGATTTGGTTTCCCACTTGGAAATGAGATGATTTCTGCTGAGGAAATCTAATTGATAATGGAAGAGCTTTGGGAGATGCAGCTCTTGACCCCTTCACCTGCTATCTCACCACCCCTTTGGCCTTGTCCCTTTTTTTTTTGTTTGTTTGGGTTTTCATTTGTTTGGTTTTTTTAAGATCTACAAGTAGATAAAAATAAAAAATGGGAAATAAATAAAGCAGTTTACTGGAACAGAGCCAGCTGTTTTCCTCAGCAGAAAGGATTAAAGTGCATCCAGCTCTTAGCCCCTCTGTAGTCTGGAAAATGATTCCTTTTATTCCAAAGCAGATGCCCTAAATAAGGTTCTTGACTCCATTAAAGGTTGCAACCAGTGGCACCAAGCAAGGAAAACAAGATTTAAGCTGCCTGATACTCTTCACCTTCTGCTCTCGTACTTGCAGACTGATGTATTTATATTTTTTGTGCTGGGTGGTGAACGTGAGGGGTTATCCTGTGAAACAGTTCCTTGAAGAAAGGAGAAAAACGTCTGCGCAAGGAATGTGCTAATGCTGCTTCTGTGTGGGACGTTTTCATGGTTATCCCACCCCCTCCAGCTCATCCACACATGCAGATCCCTACGGAACAACCAAAACAAATGGTTTTCAGCTTCAAAGTCAAAGCAGCATTTGTTAACTCTTTAGGGAATAAGGAATTTGATGTTCTGGTTTTGGGTGTTCCTATTGCATCAGTATCCTTGTTACCCCAGAGACAAAATCCAAGTGGGATTCAGCTTGAGGAAGAAAAATAGAAAAAGAATTTTCAGTTTGTGCTTTTTTAGGTAGTGTAAATGGTGCCTTGGTGAGACAATGATCACAGCTCCAGGGCAACCATTGCAAGTCAAAATATTTCTGAGGCCAGGGAATGTCCCATTGTTTTTGATGTCCGTGAGTAAATATGGCTCTTGAAATACTTCACAAATTCACAAGATCAAAGTAGATCTTCCCCCTGTGGGTCCCTGCTGATGGAGGAATATCTCCTTAGGTGTTTTGGGTATGTTTTTTTGTTTTGTTTCACTCATCTGCTCTCCAGGCTGCAGCTGCTCTGGAATGTGCAATCTGCTCTTCAGCTTCCAGAGCACCACCTGAGTCTGGTGTTCACAGCCAGGCCCTTGTCCTAAACCAGCTGGAGAAGGTCCAGCATCAGCCCCAGGCATGGGAACCCCCCTCAGCTCCCAGCCATGACCTCTCCATGGCACCACTGGCCCAAAATGACAAGAAACAGGATTGAGGCCAAGCATGTGTCCTCTGACTTTCCAGCTGGGTGGTGCTTGTGGACATCAGCTTTTTCTCTCAGGGAGCTCCCAGCTTGGTTTCTGCTGCCTGTGGGCAGCTTTGTAACCATCAGTGATGGTGCCACTGCTGTTCTCACCTGCTGCAGATGTTGGATGGCCCTTGGGGTAAATCATGTGCAGGGAGAAGTGTCTTGAGATGGAATCATGGAATCATGGAATCATTAAGATTGGAAAAGACCTTTAAGATTGTCACAGTCCAACCTTTGAATGAACACCACCACAACCACAGGGTAAAGTGGCACGTCTGCTCATTTTTTGAGTATTTCCAGGGATGACAACTCTGTTTCTCTGTTCCAATGCTTTACCACTTTTTTCAGTGAGGAAATTTTCCTTATATCCAACCAGAACCTCCTCTGGCACAACTTAAGGCCAGTACCCCTTGTCCTGTCACTGGGAGCCTGGGAAAAGAGGCTGACCCCCACTTCACCACAGCCTCCTTTCAGGTAGTTACAAAGAGCAATAAAGTCCCACCCTAAACCTTCTTTCCAATTTAGACACCAGCAAGATGAAGGTGATTGCTGGAGGACAACATCATGGACTCACAGGACTTTACTGTTCAAGTCAAAATAGGGAGAAGTAGTGTGTATGATTGGCTGGGTGCACTTTATTAATTTATGGTTTGTTTGCTGTTTTCCAGAGTGTGAATTGGCAGGATTTTTCTTTGAGCCCTTTTGGACCTTGGTTATCCTCAATTGCTTCCTCTCAAAACTTCTCTGAGCTCGTATCATGATCCATTATTTGTGAGTGCTTCACTGCCAGTAGCAGATTTGTGAAAATGGAAACATTTTACCTGGAAATTCAAGTAATGGCTGGACAGACAGGAATTGCAGTTCTGGGTTGCNGATTTGTGAAAATGGAAACATTTTGCCTGGAAATTCAAGTAATGCTGCACACTCGTGTTCCCTGGCTGGACAGGGAGGAGCTGCAGTTCTGGGTTATTCTTGACCTTGTGGTAGGATGTACCTCACTGTTTACTGAACCTGGGTGCTGCTATGAATGATCCCACTACTAAATGAATTTGGGAAGAGTGTTGCAGAAGGCAGAGTGGCAGGAAAGTTTCCAGAGCAAGGCAGCAGCCTCATTTGCTCAGAAATTTTGTCCTTGCCTTGCTTTTGTCGTTGGCTTGTTTTGTGTGTGTTTTTATTTAGCTCAGAGTTCATTGGAGGCTTTGCTGGAAGAGCCCCTTCAGCCATAACCTTTAAAACTGCCACGTGAAGAGCAGTGGCACTCAGGAAAGCCACTCTCTGGAAGTGACACAGTGGCACTCAGTCGAGGATTTCATCCCTCTCCCTTCTTTTTTTGTGCAGTGAAAAATCTGAATTTGGCTTGTAATTTCCCCACTCCTTTCTATAACGCCCACCCTGAGATCTTCTTGGTTCTTCCCATGGAGATACTTTCCCTGGAAGTTCCCATCTCCTTTGTGGCATTCACTTTTTTCCTGCCTTTTTTTTCAAAGGAAAAGTTAATTTCTCTGACTCAGAGGAAGGGCAGGTGCATTTGGTAAATTCATTTTTCACAGCCTGACTTCTGCTCATGCAGGTCCAGTGGCACCAGCACCCAACCAGCCCTAAATCCTGCAAAACTCACCTTGGCAGAACAACCCCCACCATCGCCTTGAGGTGTTTATCAGTTCTCTGATTAAAGCTTGGCTCTGCTTCATCTGCATCTCTCTTGGTCAGGGGGGAGCAGGACACCTTTCCATTGTCCAGTCAGCTTGTGATGCTCAGGACAGGCAGCTCCTGGTGCTGGAGGTGTTGGGGGCTGGAGCTGAGCTGGTGAAGGCCTCGGGAGAAGCAGGAATTATTCACAAGAGGATCTCTCTCTCCTTTGTCCCCTGCAGCTCTGTAATAGATTGGTTTAGGTGTTATAATTGCATTGCACCTCCCTCCCCCTTCCCATTTCCCACTCTGCTCCTTCCACCCTTCCCTCAGTGTT
>VWYE01000151.1:0-23389 GCA_013398995.1 Alaudala cheleensis | reverse complement strand
AAATAAAAATATTTAAAAAATAAAAAAAAAGTGATGGAAACAGGAAGGGAATCCCGTTGCTCATTCCCAGCCATATTTTGAGAAAATGATGGAAAATCTTGCCATTAATTTTGCAGTTTTTNCAGCTTGTGATGCTCAGGACAGGCAGCTCCTGGTGCTGGAGGTGTTGGGGGCTGGAGCTGAGCTGGTGAAGGCCTCNTTTTGCAGTTTTTAGCTGCAAAGCAGAGCTCTCTAAGTGCAGCCAGTGAATGGGGTAGGAAGAGGGATGGGATTTTCCCTTTCTCTGTGGGTCACCAAGAATGAGGANTTGTCCCCTGCAGCTCTGTAATAGATTGGTTTAGGTGTTATAATTGCATTGCACCTCTCTCCCCCTTCCATTTGCCACTCTGCTNTTCAATTGGAAGTTACCAGATTATGCATTTATATTTGCAGATTTTTTATTTGTTATATATTAAATATAGGGTGTCACAGAGTGGTTTGGGTTGGAAGGGACTTTAAAGACAATCTGATTCCAGCCCCCTGCCATGGGCAGAGGTGCCATGCTCTAACTTAGGCTGCTCAGAGCCTCATCCAACCTGTCCTTGAAGGGATGAGGCATCCACAACCTCTCTGGGCAGCAACATGGCCTGCTTTGTTTCTTCTGTCTCATCAGCAAGTTTTTAATTAACATGGAAGAGGTCATAAATCAATCTTTTATCTTTTTTTTAAATTTTTTTTCCTTCCCCAGTCCCCATTTGTCAAAACTGGTGAAAGCTTCAGGCCATGAAAAACACCCTGAAGATTGGGATGGCAGCTGGGCCAGGGATGGGAGCTGCCTCTTTAATTGCTTCTTTTCCATCTCCAATCTTTTGCACGTTGGTCCAGCACCTTTAAGAAAATTCTGCTGCAGTGTGTTTATTCTTTAACTCGGAATAATCTTTAATAATCTCTATCATTTCATATTTATGTGCCACATTCTATCTGGCAGCATCCTGTAACTCACGTATCGCGTACGGAAACGGCAATTCTGTCACGGAATGAAACAACACGCCAAAAATTGGATTTTCTTTTTAATTGAGGTGTCTAACCTTAATTACAGCAGGCTGTTGGTCCAGCAAACTTTTTGCTTGAGGAGGAAATCCATCGACAGCATTTTCACCTCATTGAAAGACATAAAAATGAAACCTTGGCTGTTTTGTGCTTGTTTGCTAATGCAGAGAAATAACAACTTGGGGTATGAATAATGTAAAAGGCATGCAGTAGTTGGTGGGAGAAGTGAGTCAGTTCTGCTTGGTGAAGCAGGCTGGAGGTTCACCCAGAAAGAAGCACCTCTTGCTGGGAATGAATGAAGGAAAATGTGTTCAGAGGTTATTTTTAATAACAGACATGACATTTTTGAGCTCCTGGATGGCCGTGTGGGAATCCAAGGCGTGTGCAGAGAGAGGGAGAGGCTGTGCAATGGAGCTGTTCCGTAGTAAAAAGTAGTAGTAGAGGTGGTCAGAAGTTCTGGAGAGATTCTTATGGAAGTGAAATAGGGAGATTTTGGGGTTTTTTATTAAATACCTGCTACTTCATCTTCCCACCAAAAACAGTGGGTTGTTTGGGTTTTTTTCCTGGGTGACTAGGGCATGATACATAGCAAGGCTGACAATTTTATAAATCATTAATTTATTGATTGTGGCCAAAACTTGTGGTTTTTTCAGGGACAGAGAAGAAAGAGGGACGGTACAGTGACAACCTGGGGAGACTGAAAGGCTTTCCTTTTCCTTTTCCTTTTCCTTTTCCTTTTCCTTTTCCTTTTCCTTTTCCTTTTCCTTTTCCTTTTCCTTTTCCTTTTCCTTTTCCTTTTCCTTTTCCTTTTCCTTTTCCTTTTTCCCTTCCCTTTTTTCCTTTCATTTTTCCTTTTCCTTTACCTTTTTTCCTTTCCTTTTTCCTTTTCCCCTTTCCTTTTTCCTTTTCCTTTTCCTTTTTTCCTTTTCCTTTTCCTTCCCCATTCCCTTTCCCTTCCCATCTGGTCTGGAGTGCTTGATCCAAGTGAGAACTTTTCCACAGATTTAAACACTTCACTTCAGCTGAACATTTAACTTCCACAGTCATGTCTTGGGGGTTTTTTTTTGTGCATTAAAGGATGGTAAAACTACTAATTTTTATACATGTGCCTAATTATCTGACCTTCTGCAATTAATTTAGTTTAGAATGAAACGTTGTTGCACACAGGGTGTTGTTTGGTGGCACCTTCATGGTCAGAGTTATCAATAAATCCCTTTTTCCTTCCTCTGCTGGTTGGTGGCTCTGGGGTGGAGACAGGCAATGTCTGCAGGGTGATGTGGGAGAGTAGATAAAAATCATCTGAGGGATTTCATCCTACTTTTATTTTCTGTTTCCCCTTTCCCTTTCTTTCATCTTTTCCTCCATGGGAAGCCCAGTGTGAATGGAGAGGGCTGAGCACTCAGTGGCTGTTGGTTTAGGTGACACAAGGTGGAGCCAAGTGTGGCACATCCCTCAAGCAACAGGCAACAGGACAAGAGGAAACAGCCTCAGGTTCTGCCAGGAAATATTTCTGTTGGATATTAGGGAACAAATTCTTCATAGAAATGATTGGAAGAGGCTGCCCAGGGAAGCTGTGGAGCCACCATCCCTGGAAGAATTTAAAATGCACAAAGATGTGGCACTTGGGGACGTGGTTTAGTGGTGGCCCTGGCAGTGCTGGGTTAACGGTTGGCTTGATGATCCTAAAGGTTTTTTCCAGCCTAAATGATTCCATGGTCTGTCTGTCATGCTGTGGTGGTGTGTGGAGGCTCAGTGTAGGGAAGAGGAGGAATTGGGGAATCCTTTGAGAAGGAATTTGGGAGGACTGGTGTTATCAACCACTGATGGGGATGATAAAACCACTGCACTCATTTATTTAGCACAGGGTGAGCTGATAAAAGGTGAGTGGAAGGTACCAGGTGTCAGAGAAGTCAGAATTTGTAGTGGAATCCAAACTGAAAATTGCAAAGGTTTTGGTTGCTGTGGGCTTGGTTTTTCAACCTTCCCCTAATGCTTTTTCCCACCTGGAGATTGCTGAGGACAGGGAAATCAAAACAGGTTATGAAGATACTTTGTGGTCTGCAAACAAATCAAAACACCGAACAACCCTTCCCCAACCAATCAGCAGAAAAACAGNTGAAAATTGCAAAGGTTTTGGTTGCTGTGGGCTTGGTTTTTCAACCTTCCCCTAATGCTTTTTCCCACCTGGAGATTGCTGAGGACAGGGAAATCAAAACAGGTTATGAAGATACTTTGTGCTCAGCAAACAAATCAAAACACCAAAAAACCTTTCCCCAACCAATCAGCAAAAAAAACCAACCCAACCCAAAAAATAATCTTCTGGTAGCCAATAATAATTTTCAGTGGTTTCTGCAGACTGTAGGCTACCACATTTAATAGGGAAAATGTGTTACAACCCACACATGTAATCATGTGCTTCCTCATGCTAGAGACATAATCAAGCATAAAATTACACAGAAATATGGATTCAGAAAAATAAAAGAAAGGTGATGGTGGCATTTTGAACAGGAAGATGATAAATTTAGAAAAGACATGTGTGCACCTCCAGCAATGGACATGGAAACCAGTAGGACAAACTGCAGGAGGAATGAATGGATTCAGTAATTCATGGTACTCTTGCATGGACATTTCTTTGAGAGATACCTTGTGTTCACATACATGAGTTAAAGGGCAGTAAATGGGAGTTTGACAACTTTTTGATGTTCTAAAAGAGAAGAAACTTAACTCTCTGTTTTAAATTTATGAAATCCTGGAGTTAAAACATCTGGACTTAGGACATTGTCCTGTAGCTAAAATGGCACTTAAATAACTTGTGGAATGTCCATGTCTTAAGAACCAAAAGTGGTGATCTTGTGTGCATTTCTGTCACAGCCCATATCACCACTTACAGGCAAGTGCAACAGAGATGAATAATAACATTTTTCTTATTAGCTTGCTATTAAGGTGGGCGAATCTGAACTCGAGCAATTTGCAGCCCAGCAGATCTGAGCACTCATCATTTGCACATTAATAGCTGGAATCAAAGCTGGGGTGAATGCAGATTGGAGGATTTAATTTCAATTTTTTATTGTATCTCTGCTGGTTTCTGCTGCTATGGTCTTTCAGGGTTTTGTTTGTTTGTTTGCTTTGTATTTTTTCTGTGTTTTTTTTTTTTTTTGTGTACATTTATTTGTTGCTCCATTTTTCCATATATATATTTTTAATAGGGAACTAGGGGATCCCAGGTGCTGCACAAACACAGGAGGGAAAAAACCCCCAAAAACCCAGCTCCCACGTGGAATTATTCATTTCAGATTGTGGAGAGATGTTTTGAAGGGTGCTCATGTGTTGGGTGTTTTGGTGCATCAAGAGAGGAAGGGATGGGTTGGAAAATAGCTCTGCAAGAGGAAAATGCTGTCCTGTAAGGGAATGTGGAGCAAGTGGAAGAACAGCAGTGTCAAATCTCAGGACAAAGGCAAAATTCCATGAATGTGTGAGGGCAGGAGCAGGTCAGAAGAAGAGTTGCAGGAACAGGGCTGAGCCTTTGGATGTGGTTGAACCTGAACTCTCTAATTTCACTTTTGTTTTACCCCTGTTGCTGCCTGTGGTGGATCAGCCTCTGCAAACCCACCCAGCTGCTCATTCCCCCCTTCCCAGCCTATGAAATGGAAAAATAGGATAAGGGAGCTCATGGGTCAAGATACAGACAGAGAGATCACTGGCTGATTACCCTCATGGGCAAAACAGACTCGAGGAAAATTAATTTATTGCAAATGAAAATACGTTTGGGTAGTGAGAAATAAAGATGAAATTAAACCCACACCTTCCCTCCATACCCCAGATTTTTTCCCGTAATGAAGAAAAAATAGAATAAAATCTGTCTTTCCAAATTTTCTTATTTTCTGCAAATGCAAATTTTCCATTCTAATATTTTGGGGTTTTTTTAATTTTTTAAAAATTTATTTTCTCTTTTTTTTTCTCCCTCCAAGTGCTCTATTGACTTCATTACATTTTGTTAATGGTCTTATGTATTCTTGCATTAAATATATCTGTTTGTAGTTCTCCTTTCCTGGGAGAAACACCCTCCTAGGTGACACATCAAGAATATTTTAAACTTCCCTCATCAAACAAAATTTTGTGCAAAGACAAGAGAGATGCACGTTTGCAATACAATAATTTAGGTGGGGCATCACTAATGCGAATTTGAACATGGTTGTTTCTTTGCATTCTAATTCTAAATTTAAAAAAAAAATCAAACAGCAAAAAAAAAATAAACCTTCAATTCCTTTTAATATTTAATGGAGAAGAATAAGGCTGTGATGTATCTGTATAATTTAAACACTTTGACAGAGAGAGAAACAAAAATGCAATGTAAATAGCTCCTGGGGAGGAGGAGGATTCCTTTTTCAAGGACTTCAGAAAGCAAAGCTGGGCTGTTGGTGATGCTGCTGTGGACTCCAACCACTGGCTCAAGACGAGCCTCCAGGTGAGGGGTGACTGCTCCAGGGAGGATGGTTTGGAGACCCTGAGAACCTCAGTGCCAAAAGAGAAAACTTTTTCCTGGATTTATGTGACTTAAGCTCATCAAAACATCAGTTTTCCACTGAAGTTGTCTTTGGCACTGCTTTATTTTAGGAGCTTCAGTTTTTGCATGGCAAGGGAGCAAGTTCTAACCATCATGGAATGGTTTGGGTTGGTAGGGACATTAAAGATCATCCAGTTCCAAACCCCTGCCATGGGCAGGGACACCTTCCACTATCCCAGGTTGCTCCAAGCCCCATCCAACCTGGGCTTGGACACTTCCAGGGATGGGGCAGCCACAGCTTCTCTGGAAAACCTGTTCCAGTGCCTCACCACCCTCACAGGGGAGAATTTCTTCCCTAATATCCAGTCTAAACCTACCCTCCTTCAGTGTGAAGCCATTCCCCCTTGTCCTGTAGCTCTGTACACTTGTCCCAAGTCCTTCATCTCTCTTGTGGGTCCTCTTGTCTCTGGATTCTCTTTTGATGCTTTGTGAGTGTTTCATCAAACTTGGTGGCAGAGTTGGACAGGGGCAGACTATTCCAATGCCTAATCCATCCCTGTTGGACTGTTTTGGACACTTGTCCCATCTTGCTTGTAATTGTAGCCTGATACCTCGTGGTTGGTGAGTTTTTATAACTCTGGCACACATCAGTTTTCTGTGGTCACTCACAGATGATGCTCTGCCTCACAGATTTCATGTGATGTGGTCTTGGGGATGAAAACATTTCCTGAGGCTCAATAAACCACAGTTTCCATAAATCCATACTGATCTGGATATTTAATAACTGCCTCTCATGGCTGAGGTTTTCAGCAGCTGAAGAGTCAATGCATTGGGCTGTCCCTTGCTTGCGAGAGAGGAAGCATTCAATTGCCCATTGCAGCCCAAAATTAAATAATTCTTCTTTAATGATTGAGTCCAACATCAGCTTTTTTGTCTTNCTTCCCTTCCCTTCCCTTCCCTTCCCTTCCCTTCCCTTCCCTTTCCCAGATTTGTTTTTAGGCTGGCAGGCCATTAATGAGCACAGCAATTCCTGCTTTACCCTTTTGCTTTGATTCCACGTTGGCTTTTCTTCTGGAATCCCCTTGATTCCTTCCAAATGGTGTCACAAATCAGCACTAATGAGCCAAATCGCTGCTTGTCCTGCTCTTTCACAGCTTTTGGTGCTTCTTTTACCCAGGCTTGCTGGATTTAATCACATCTGAGCTGCTATTCTTGGACTTTCCTGAGCAACCGATGGGGTGGACATGAATTTCCACCGACTTTTAGTGAAATTTTGTGTTTGAATGTTTTTCAAATATTTTCCAAAGGTGGAAATAATTTACAAACATTCCTGATTTATCTGAGTTGTTCCTGAGTTCAGTCTCCTGTACCAGCTCTACTTTAAAAATTCATTTTTGCCTCCACCTTTTTTTTTTTTTCGTAGTTATTTTGGTTATTTTTTTGGCTGTGGATTTCTTGTATCATTTTTTGTGGTGGCAAGGGGGAGATTTTTCTGGATTTTTTTTCTCTGGTTGATTTGTTTTCCTTTTTTTCCCCCAAGTATATTTGCAAATATAAGATTTTGGAGTGTTTTATACAGTTCTTTACCCCATGTAGGAAGGTCTTCTATCTTCCTGAGCTGAGAATTGTGGATATCTGGGAAGGGATACCTTTGGAATTCTCACAAGTTGTTATTTTTATAATCTCTTACACCATTCTATTTTTATAATTAAATGCCTTTTTTAAATAGGCCTCTTAAAACCAGCAAGGTTCTAGACTTGATTTTTCATTAATAATTTTGGAGGTAGTTTTTTTGTTTGTTTTTTTGTTTCTGTTTTTCTGTTTTTTTGGGGTTTTTTGGGGAGGGATTTTGTGGGTTTTTTTGGTTGGTTTTTTGTTGTTGTTGTTGTTTTTGTGGGTTTTTTCTTTTTTTGGGATTTTTGTTGGGTTTTTTTGGGGGACTGGGTTTGGTGGTTTTGTGGGGTTTTTTTGGTTTTTTGGGGTTTTTTTGGGTTTTTTTTTAAGTGAACAAGTCATGATTACCCAACCAGCCACTCATTCTCAGTTCTTTGATAAATCCTCCATATCAAGTTGAGGTCTAGCACAAAATTCCCTGGAGTGAAGAACAATCTTTCTGAGGCAGGAGACTTGTCAGATGTAATGTTTAATAATTCCAGGGGTGTTCCAGCCCTGACAGCAGGAGGCTACAAGCAGATGCCAGTTACATTGAATTCCCTCAAGGAAGCATTTTTCTTTACACTTCATAAGCAAGTGCTGGCCTTTGGTGTGTTTGTCAGTGGTGTGGAAGTGCTGTTGTGGGTGGGTTTGGATTCTCTTGCTTTTTTTGGTCACTCTTGAAGAGGTTAAAACATGGAAAAGTCATGTCCTGAGTCTGCAAAGACCTCCAGGGGTTTTCAGGCATAGAATCATGGAATGGTTTGGGTTGGGAAGGACCTTAAGGACCATCTTATCCAACCCCGCATGGGCAGGGACACCTTTTCTGATGGTATCCATGCATGTTTGGCTATCAAAACTTTCCTAATGGGAAGATTTTGAATATTTTGACCTCCAAATGCTCTTTGAGGAGCTGATGGTGAAACAACTCAGTCCTGTCTGAAAGGTTGGCACTGATGTACTGAACCAACCCNGGTTTGGGTTGGGAAGGATCTTAAGGACCATCCTATCCAACCCCCCATGGGCAGGATCTCCTTTTCTGATGGTATCCATCCATGTTTGGCTATCAAAGCCTTCCTAATGGGAAGACTTTGAATATTTTGGCCACCAAATGCTCTTTGAGGAGCTGGTGGTGAAACAACTCAGTCCTGTGTGAAAGGTTGTCACTGATGTACTGATGAACCAACCTTTTTTATGAGGTTCTTTCCTTTTCTGATGGTTGTACTGAACTGTAATGAAGTTTACACCCCTGTCTTCCCCACTGCCTGAAAACGTCTGGGTTTATTTAGTCATGAAATGCATCCAAGAATTATTCAAGTGCTATTAAATTCTACTTCATTAAGTAAAAATAGCCACAGGTTTCTGCAGAGGTTGGCAAATGTAGTTTCTGGGTTCTCCCATGGGTAAAGCAGCAGGAGAGGCTGGGCTGGACTGTGACAGTTGGGAGTTCTGACAGATTTAGGAAAGGAAGACACTCTCTTGAGACCAAAGCTTGAAATTACTGATTGGTGCTCAACCTCTCCAGAGGATTTTGGGTTAAGGTTGACAGTCCTTATCTTTATTTGGGATTCTGGTGCCTCTGATTAATTACAAACTTGTTTTAGAGAGGATCAAATAACATGGAGTTACGTATTGAGACTCACTTGACAAATCCAAGTATTTTAAAGAGATTCTAGGAGGTATCTCATCTATGAGTTATTTTAAAGACTAATTAACATATAGAATTGAACTTACTGTAAGTGTGTATGTTGTAATTTTCATGGAATCACTAAATGGTTTGGGTTGGAAGGGATCTTAAAGATCATCTAATCCCAACCCCCATTCCATGGGACACCTTCCACTAGACCAGGTTGCTCCAAGCCTCATCCAGCCTGGTCTTGGACACTTACAGGTTGGATGGGCATGAATTTAAAATATAGAGACTGAAATGCATGCAAAAATGATTGATTATTTTTTTTTTCTTTTTTTTTTTTCTTTTCTGATGGAGAAACATTTGTGTGCAGAACTTCTGGAGAAGAGCTAGAGAATGAAAAGTCTGAAAACTCAAGCAAAGTCTTGCCTTGAGTTACCAGGTCCTGGGAGTTCTTCAAGTTTAATTTATCTGTGCTGGCTTCCTTGGCAGGGAGATTCTTCCTCTCAGCTTCACTCTTGTGAGACCTCCTGGAGTAATTTATCCAGGTCTGAGGTCCCCAACATAAGAAAAACATGGATTTGTTGATGTGAGTCCAGAGGAGAACATGAAGATGCTCCAAGGGCTGGAGACCCTCTGCTCTGGAGCCAGGCTGGGGGAGCTGGGGGTGTCCAACTTGGAAAAGGGAAGGGTCCAGGGAGACCTCAGAGCCCCTTCCAGTGCCTGAAGGGGCTCCAAGAGAGCTGCTGAGGGACTTTGGGCAGGGGCCTGGAGTCCCAGGACAAGGGCAAATGATTTCAAACTGAAGTAGGGGAGGTTGGATATTAAAAAGAAATCTTTCCCTGTGAGAGTGGTGAAGCTCTGGAACAGGTTTCCCAGAGCAGCTGTGGCTGCCCCATCCCTGGAAGTGTCCAAGGCCAGGTTGGATGGAGCTTGGAGCAACCTGGGGTGGTGGAAGGTGTCTCTGCCCATGCAGAGAGGGCAGGGCTGAATTTCCAACCCTAACTATCCTACGCTTTTCAGATTTTGTTCTTGTTTGCTTTATTTTTTCCTTTGTTTTTGGGTTTGTGAGTTTTGTAGTTTTTAATAACTTTGGAACCTTTAACTTGCAGAACCATCAGTTGAGCTTGAAGAGTCTTCCATGTATCCATCAGGCACTGTTAGCCCTTGGACCTGGGTTTGGTAATTAAATAAGCACCGAAGGAAAGCTGTTCACACTCTTGCAAACCACTGTCTGTAACACTCAAAATCTCTTGTTTTTCGTATTCTCATTTCGACCAGCATGGAAAGAAACACCTTGAGGGTTTTATCTCTGTTCTCTTTATTCCTCTATATTTATAAATATATACACGACTGGGGAAGACAGGAAGAAAAAGGAGTTTTGCCAGGGAGTGAACTAAATCACAGAGCAACAACACCAGGGAGGAACACGAGCAGAAGCAGCAAGGGTCAGCCTGCTTTAATGAAATTACACTGTTTGAGGTTGTTATTTTAAGAGCTTTTCCATCTTGCTGTACCTGAGCACCGGCGTCGTGCTGTTAAATCCGGGAGCCTGAATTGCTCCAGCGTGCTCTGGGACAATGTCCTGGTACAGGAGGGAGGCTGTAATGGCTCAGGTTAACTCATGGCAGCAGCTGCTGCTGTGTTTGACAGCTGAAGTGCTGTTCCCTGTGCTTTTTTTCCTTCCCTCGCATAGGGGAATATCAGGAGCAGCAGTTCTGGGTGAGGATGTGCTGATTATTGCCATGTTTTAAACTGGGTGTCTGGGCATGAACCCAGTGTGTGCCCAGGTGGGCAAGAAGGCCAAGGGCATCCTGGGCTGTGTGGAAAATAGTGTGGCCAGAAGGAGCAGGGCAGTGATTGTCCATCTGTGCTGGCCACTGGGGAGGCCACACAGTGAGTGCTGCCTTCAGTTCTGGGCCCCTCGTTTCAAGAAAGACATTGAGGAGCTGGAGCATGTCCAGAGAAGGGGATGGTGCTGGAAAAGGGTCTAAAGAATAAATCCTATCAGGAACAGCTGAGGGAACTGGGGGGGCTCAGGCTGGAAAAAAAGGAGGCCCAAGGGAGACCTCCTTGCTCTCCACAACTCCCTGACAGGAGGGGAATGTAGGTGGGTGTTGGTCTCTTCTCCCAGGGAACAAGGAACAGGTTCAGGTTGGACAGCAGGAGGAATTTCTTCATGGAAAAGGTTGTCAACTATTGGGAGGGGCTGCCAGGAAAGTGGTGGAGAACCCATCCCTGGAGGTGTCCAAAAAACAACTGGACATGGCATTCAATGCTTTCGTCTGGTTGACAAGGTGGAGATCAGTCAAAGATTGGACTTGATGATCTTTGAGCTCTTTTCCAACCTAAAGGATTCGGTGAGTGTGAATTATGTTGCTCATAAAGTGCTTAGTTAAACTTGCTGCTATTTTTTTTTCCTCCTCTCCCCCCCTTCCCCACCTCCCCCCTTGCTTTCTTTTTCTCTGAGTAAGTGATGGTTGTGAACAAGTGCACTTGCATTTGGTTGCCATGGCGTGTGCCTGAAGCCTGGGACAGCTCCTAGAAAGCACAGGCTTGACTTTGAGAGTGGATGTCACCGCTGAGATCCTGGGCAGCTGATCGCAGCCCGCATCTGCCTGAAGCATCTCTGGGAGCTGGATGCTCTCCTGAGGATACAGGGCACTCCACAATGGGATAAAGGATATCTCTGAGCCTTTCTGAGCAAAGCCAACACGTGGAGACATCTCTGTCTCCCTGTAATGCCTTTTCTCAAGATAAATGCCATGGGAAGCCAGCAACGCTGGGCAAATTTGCTCTGCCATATGCTTGTGGAGGAGTGTTTTTCTGAAGCTTTTATGTATGACTGGTAATCATAGATTGGTTTGGAGAGACATTTCTGAAAGTGTGAAGGGAAAGGAAGGGCAGCATGGTAATTTGAATTAATTGTAGTGTTTATCAAGTCAACATCCAGTGGAGACCAAATCATTATGTAGTCTCTTATTCTGCTTGTAAAAAGCGTAATAACTGAGTAATGAATCCAAGGTCAGATTGAAAAAAAAGGGATACACCTCCAACATCTAAAACATTTTAAGTTCTTATCTCATAATACGTGAAATGGCTTTGGAAGCAGCCCGTGGTGGGGTGGGTTTTGCTTGTCTGCTTGTTTTTCCCTTTTAATCTGCAAATAGATATGTGGAGATGGTTCTTTGTGCTGCACTGAGCTGAGAACAGCCAACAAACACAGAAATTCTGGTCTAGCACGTGCACCAGGGAAAAATTCCTTCCCTGAAAGAGCTGGCAAGCATTGGAACAGGCTGCCCAGGGCAGTGGTGGTGTCACCATCCCTGCAGGGATTTAAAAGATGTGTAGATGTGGCACTTGGGGACATGGGCTAGTGGTGGCCCTGGCAGTGCTGGGGGGAGGGTTTTGACTTGATGATCTCAGAGGGCTTTTCTAACCTAAGAAAATTCCATGATTCTGTGATTGTTCTTCTCCCTGTCTCCAGTCAAGGAGCCAAAGGTCTTAAAACATGAATTTCTACCACAACAAAGGTGCAGAGCCTTGAGAAAAAAGCCATGACCTGGACCTTCCTCCCCTGGTTTCAGCCCACTGCTACTTTTAACATCAAATCCAGAGGTACCAAAACCGTGCCTGGATGCACACCCTGAAACAAAAAAAGGCTTGAGTTGCCGCTGTTGAGTCACATCCTTCTCCAAAAGTCCTGCCAGGGCTGATGGGATAATTGGCAGTTTAAAGGATTGCTCTGTTTTGCCTCTGCTCCATCACCTACGGGACCACAACAAACAGAAAGTCAATCAGCAATGTCATGTGCATATAAACTGCCCCCTCCTCCTCGGGGAGCTGAGCTCTGTCAGGCTGGCTGTTGGAAAATAGAATGTTTCAGATTTAGGGGCAGAAAACTGAGAACTTTTTTCCTGGCTGGTCTGAAATGAAAAAGTGGATGTTTTACCCTTATGACACATGATGAAGTATCTTTTGGTATCTAGAGGCAGCACTGTCAGGGGACTGGGCTGTTAATTTATTATGTGAATGATGGTGGTATCAGGCTGTGCTTATCCGAGCTAAGCCTATTTTAATGATCAAAGCCTTGAACCTGGAATTTAGGGGAAAATTCTGAAGTAAATTAAGCAAAGGGACAATCTCTCTTTTGTATAGGATTTGTAGAATCAACATTGATTGATTGGAGTTGCAGTAATTACCCACTGGTAAGTGGGTATTTTGGTGTTTTGGTTGTGGGGTTTTTTTAGTTGGTTTTTTTGGGTTTTTTTCCTGGTTTTCTTTTTCTTTCCTTTTTTTTTTTTTTTCCCACCTAAAAAACTTTATTATCTCTTCCATGAGAGTTTAAAACGAAAAAAAAAAAAAAAGACAGGTGGAGAGACTTTGGTTTCCACCTCATCAAAAAGAAACGTAAGTTTTGGTGACAGAAGATCTGTAAATATTTTATAGAATTCAGACTGGAATCCATCTGGACCATTCCTTTTTTAGCATTTCATTCTCTTACAATTTGTCTCAATTTTATCTGCAGCTACCTCAACTTTTTGAACTGAGTGTTCAACAACTGATTTTAAAACATTTCCCTGCCAAATTATGGCCTGGTAGAGGGAGGTGTTTGCTTTGAGCAATTTAAAGTGGGACTACCCCTCCCTGCTGGGGCTGGACACACTCTGTTTTTGCAGTGAAACAATTGACTCTGAAAGATCTGCAATGTGTGCAGTGCCTGGCAAAATTTAGTTGATGCAGTAGGTGATGATGGCTACTTGAAATAACAGCAGTGCCTTCTGATTTTTATGGGCATGTAACCATTAGGGGACAGATTCTCATCTCTCTCATGGAAAACGTTTAATCCTTGGATTAAGGCAGCACAAAGAAGGAGGTACTGCTCAATTTGAATTAATATTTCTGGCCTTGTTGTGGAACCCATTAGACACAACTCCCTGCACCCTCCCAGTGCTCCCATGATCTTAATTGCCTGAATTGTTTGTGGTTCTATTTGACCTTAAACCGTTTCCTTTATGCTCCAGTTGCAGTGTTTTTTATTTTCCTCTTAAGAGTGAAATTGGGGGTTGATTTGAAAGGTGCAACAGATAAGCTGTTCTATCTTCTCTAAATTTAAAGGCAGTTTGCATTTTTGCGTAGCTGATGTGCCTTGTGAGCATTATTTTTTTTTTTCAAGTTAAACATCACTTAATCAGGTTATTTACCAAGGGGAATGCAAATCATGGAATAGCTTCAGTTGAGTTAAAAAAACTCATCCAGTTCCAACTCCCTGGCCACAGAAAGGGACACCTTCACTATCCCAGGTTGCTCAGAGCTCCATCCATCCTGACCTTGGACACTTGCGGATGGGGCATCCCCATCTTTTCTGGGCAACCTCACCACCCTCACAGGGAACAATTTCTTCCTAATATCCAATCTCAACCTGCCTTCTTCCTGTTTGAAGCCATTCCCCCTTTGTCCTCTCACCTCATGCCCTTGTACCATTGCTGCAGGGGAGCCATGAGCTTGTGAGGGGTTTTGGGAACAGAGAGGTGTCCTTGGACTTTCCATGATGCGTCTTCAGAAGAGTTTTATGTGCTCAGGGACTCAGCAGCCACCCCATCCCCTCATCCCTTCCTTAGATCCTCCAGTGACACAGGAGGGGAAGCAAAAACCTCTGGACAGGACAAAAAAGTCCTCCAGCTTTTGTCCAATTAATTTTTTCATTGCCTTTGTCACTTTATGTTTTGGGGAGTGGTGGTGGTGGTGACAAATCTCTTCAGTTCACCCTTTATTTTTTGGACATTTCTCTTCCTGCATAAGCTGTTCCATGCTTTTCACCTCCTCCTTGAGTCTTCAGTTTCATTTTCCCCATCCAAATATTTTTTTGCTGTCACTGGCACCTTGCAGCTGTAGTTTCCATGGATTATTCTGTGTCTGTGCAGGTTTGGATGGCTTCCCAAGGCTCTGAATGTAGCACAAGGAAACGGTGCAATAGAACATTTGAAATACAAGTTCTTTTGGTCCACGTCCCAACTCCGTTACAGAGGTCTCCTTTCCTTTTATGTTTTATTTATTTTCAGAATGGTGCATTCTGCAGGCTGAGAAAGGTTTCTGAGTCAAAAAAATACCAGTTAAAAACCTGGCTGATGGCTACAAAGGGCAGGAGGAAGCAATTCTCAAATGTGGATCCTGTTGTTTACATCGAGTCAAGTTGCTAAAAACACCCACCAAACAATAAAATAATGGGAACAGTGAGATTAGACAAGCCTGGATAGAGGATATGAAAAAAATCAATCAGGGGGTCTGCATTTCTACTCAATATCTGTGTAATGATGGTGGAATAGGAATTCCTGGGTGGTGGAAGTTGTGTGGGCTTTGCTGTCACCAGCTGAAGAGCAGGTACAGCACAACAGAATCTGTCTCTCACCTCACCTTATTGGGACCTAAGTATTTTCATACCTTATAACCACCTTAATTCACATTCATCCCTAACAGGGATGGAATTATGTGACATAATTGCAGTGCTGCTGTGCAGAGCAGTAAAATGAAGCTCAACACTGATGTGAATTTGGCACCTGTAAGTTCCTTGTGCCCATTCCTGACTTCAGTCTCCAAAATGTGTTTACCTTCGTAGATTAGTGGATGGATTTAGATTTGATCTGCCTGGACACAGAAGGATGCTCAGCCACGAGCCCTTGGTGTGTGACAGGCCTCTGCCAATGCTCTTCCTTTCTCCTTTCTTTCCTCTCTTGGAAGATGGAGATGTGGTTTCCTTCAAACCTGGCTCTTAGGGCTGGGCCTAACCTTGTTTAATAGTCCAGGTGGCTGGGGCTGAGTGGAGCCATCCTCACCATGGCCATGCAGACAGGTAAGGCAGAGCAGCTGGCCAGAAGAGCTGGATTTCAAATAGCCTGGCAGCTCTTGAACTTCTGGTTTTGTGCTTTCCTTAAGGAGTTTTCCTTCTAGAATTGTCACAGGAAGAAATAAACTGGCTCAGGACAGAGATAAGTCCATGCAAAATGAACCAAATCCAGGGTGGTTTTGTGAGGAGCAGAAGAAAAAGGCAAACAGGGCAAGACTTCTCCCAGTGTTTTTCCATGTTCTTCAGTCAGAGCTGGTTCATTCAATACTGCACAATGTGTTTTGTTCTTCCTTTTTTCCTTCCTTTTCATAGTCCTGTTGCATTTTTAAGCCTATGTAAGATTTCAGGATGCACAACAACCTGTGGCATGAGGTTCTTGCTCAATTAGACTTTACATGAGGGTTATCTTCTTTCTTACTTTCATTCCTGTCTCCTCCTGGATTTAATTCATTACCCCCACAGTTCTTGCACTGGAAAAAAAACGGGGAGGTTTGCCTTTTCCAGGTGACTGGAACACCCCAGGAATTCATGGGGTGTTATTTTATGGGAATTTCCTGCAGTCCAACATTATTTTCCCAGTCTGATGGGACATTGCATTTTTAGTTCTTCTACTATATTGGGGAAGAAAGTGGTAGAATTGGATAAAACATTGAAAAGGCAGCTGAAAAGGATACATTTAAAGATCAGTTTTAGGGATTATTTTTTTTACATCTGTTGTATATTTAAGCTTCCCAGGAACTGCAAACTTCCTCCCCTCCCTCTCTCTACTGAAAAGCAGGCACCTCCTGTGTATTTTGACAGGGTCTCCACTCTTGACTGGCTGCACTGATTTAATTCTCCCCCAGCAGCTCTGAGTGCGCACTGGGGAGTGAGGGTCGGTCTCTTCTCCCGGGTAACAAGTGATAGGAAAAGAGGAAATAACTTTAAATTGTGCTGAGGGAGGTCTACATTGGCTGTTAAGGAAAATCTCTTCACCAAAAGGCTTGTCAAGCATTGAGACAGCTTTCCCAGACTAGTGGTGGTGGAGTCACCATTCCTGGAGGGATTTAAAAGACGTGTAGATGTGGCACCTGGGGACATGGTTTAGTGGTAGCCTTGGCAGTGTGTGGTTGCACTCAATGATCTTAAAGGTCTTTTCCAACCCCCAAAATTCTCATATTTAGGTGCCTTAATTTGCAGCTGTTTCCCATCTTCTTCCAGCCCCACCCAAGCCTCACAGGACACCTGCGATGGTACCTGGCGCCCACATTTTGACAAACACACCCCGCACTGCGTGTCCTGTCTTCACCAGGATCTTAAGTGCAGTGCACAGTATAAAAATGCAGCCTCTTCCTTGTTGGAAAAGCCAGCAGTCTGCATTTTTAAGGGCAGCTCCTCTCCCCTGTGCAGGGCTTGCCACTCAGCTGTTTTTTCCTTGGCTCGCTCGGGGCTTGGCGTTCCCCTCGCATGAGTCAGGAGCTGGAGCGGAGCTGCTTTGCCACCCTGATATTTGCTCTGGGTTCCCTTTGGTGCCATCATGTGCTGCACGGGCTCATCAGCAGGAAGGAGGAGTCCTCCAGTGCCCGGTGAACTGTGAAATTGGCTGAAATGGGGCTTTTTTAGGGTCTCTGGTTCATGACTGGTTGGAGACCGTGTCGGAGCAGACCTGACCAATGCTCTTCGCAACACGAGGGTGAAAGTACCCCAGAATATCAGTCACTGGGGTGAAAGAATAATGGGAAGGGGATGAATTTAGCTCTCCACAGGCTGCCTCAGGCTGGTAGCTGTCTCTGCTGTCCCAGAAATGCTTAGTGAGTGCAGCTGGTCTGGAGAAGACAAGCTCCTTTGACAGCACATATTTAACGTCCAGACGTTCTGTGTTCTCTGTCTTGTTCTCCTGGCCTGTAGAGCCTTCAAACGAGGTGAAATCTCTTTTCTCTTGCTATGCTAATCCTGTGCTCTCCCACCACGCTCTGCTGCAGGCAGGAGATGTGGTAGGAGGCTCAGCTCCATCGTGGAGCATCCCTGGCTAATGAGGGTTGGTTGTTAGCGTGTTTTCCGAGGATTTGTTGCTGTGTTTTTCTGCTGGGTCCCTCTGGTGAATGTTTGTGCTGAAAAACATCTCTACTACTTGTTCCTCTTCAGTCCATGTTAATATTCATCCTGTTGCAAGCAACCCCAGCAATTCCTTGCCTCCCTGTGACTTTGCTTCTATTGTGGAGCATTCCTTTACTTTACAAACATTTTTTTTAAATGTTTTTTTTTTGAGGAGAGGGAAAGTTGAAATAAAGATAATCACAGTGCTCACCTTCCCTCCTGGCTTGGGAGATTGTGTTGTGGTCTAAAAACAGAGGTAGAAAGTCCTTTGAGCATCAGACTGGTGGGATAATAAGAACCTCTTGAACTAATTGAGGGATCAACCATGTTCTCTGTCAGTGAGAGGCTGTGGCAAAACTGAATGAGTTGGAAAACTGACCATGGTTGTGTTTGCCCAAATATGTGCACTGGCAGGTTCACTGTAAGTTTTTTTAGCAAATTCACTTTTGGTCTGGCAGGAAAATTGGCTCACAGCCACTGCTGACTCTGGGCTATGATTCATGAAAATTTCTTCACCAGCAGAGTAGTCAGGCTCTGGAACAGGCTGCTCAGGGAGGTGGTGTAATCACCAACCAGGGAAAAGTTCAAAAGGCTTGTAGAAGTGGCCCTTGGGGGTTTGGTAGCAGTGAAAACAGCAGTGCTGGGTTAATGGTTGGGCTCAATGATCTTGGAAATCTTTTCCATCATTATTCTGTGACCTGTTGATTGGATTTACACTGGACATAACTGACTTGATTGATCCTCTCCCGTGGTCTTGGTAGGAAACCTGAAATGAAGATACCAAGTTGTTTTCTGTCTCTTGATGAATCACAGCCAAAGGTAGAAGTAGACTTTTCATTTCCCACTGTGTCCTCACCAGACCATGCTGCTTCTCATTTACCCTTCTGCAAGGCTTATTTATAATGTGACTGGTAGTAAACACTGGTGGAGGTGAGAGTATATTCTGATTGTGCATATTGAATAACGATATTTCTTCTTTGGGAAGTGGAAATGAGTTCTGTTTGTTGATGGGGAGCAGGATCCTGGGATTTAGGAATCTTTTACTTTATTAATTCACCCACTTCGCCCTGCATCTTTCTGCCCTAAGCAATTGCAGCTCTGTCTATCAAGATGTTCCCGAGGACTCGGAATTTGTTGCCATCCTCAGATGCATTTTTCATTATTCTGTTGAAATCCAATATAAATTTATAAATGCCATTTCTAATTTTGCTAAGCTGACCCAGTGTGATGCAGTCGGTCTCTGTCCATTCGTGCGTGCACATCTTTTATAATTAATAAGTTTACTCTAACGTCAGAGTAGCAAACTAGACACCAGTTCCCTCTTTCCTGTGTTCCTCCTCCCTGCTTTTTATTACAGCAAATAGACATTAATATTCATCTTTTGTAACCAGTGAAAAGGCGGATGGAACCTGGATTTTTGAGCTGACTGGAAATTTAATTTTGCTGTTCACTGAAATATGTAATACTTCTGTGTTTGTCTAGCATATGGATAGATTAAGACTGTTCTACATGCAAGGTTCACAAAAAGTAGACAGTGTGGCGCAAAACAGCAAATAGAAGAAGGCAATACAGGTTAAAAATAGAAAGAAAACCCTTGAGGTAGAAGCAAGAGAGTTTTGGAGCATTTGTACTCGGGCAGTTCAGGGTTTGAAGCTGTCTAGATCATCTTCTGCAGGAGGCAGAATAAATGTTTAACTGTTCTATTAATGTCAGTTTAAAAAAACAGGAAGGGTGACATCACATCTTGATCAAAATGAGCTCAGAGTGACCTGGCATTAAGTCATGTAAGCACTGCCATGATATGGCCTGGAGCAGCAGAAAACATCACACACAGCTCAGTGCCCAAAAGATCTTTGTTCTCCCAAACGCTCAGGAGGCTCCTTTTCACTTGATCTGAATTCCTCAGGATCAGGGAAGCCTGAGTGCTTCTCCAGCAGTTCAGGTATTTGGGTCCTGAGGGCTGGCCTTGCTTGTGCCATCACTCTGTCACTCATCACCCTCAGCTGCTGCTTTGGGGAGCCAAACTGTCTCAGGGTGTGCTGCCTCGTGCTTTGAGGGTGGAAGGCATCCATCTTTCCATGGCATCCGTGATCCTTTTGATGGAAGACTCTTTCTAGCAGGCAGTCCTGCTCTCAAGAAGTTTACACACCTTAAAGCGGGGGGAGCGGGAGGGTCTGTGACTCTGAGATTCCCAAGGTAAACAAAACACAACCAGGACACAAATCCAGCCCTTCTTCTTGGCATTTGCCTAAGGCCAGCCTGTCTCTGGTGCCATGCAGCAGGATTTGAAGCCTGTCTTCTGTTCTCTTGTGAGAAGACGTGCAGTCAGGTGGATGTGGATGGAAGGAGAGTCTGTTTATTGAAGTGGCAGCTGGGACTGACATGAAAGGAGATCAGCAAGCTTCCAGATTGCTTTCCTTGCCTCTGTTCTTTGTGCCTGATGTGCAGACATTGGTGCGACGTGAAATGTGTGCAGACAACTTGCATCCATCCCTTCCCATCTCTGCTGCTTGTGGTTTCCTTCTCCTTTATGTTTCGTGTCAGTCCATCAGATCTGAACCCTCCTGACACCAACAGGAACTCCTGGGTGGAGGCATCCGGAGCTTGGTGGGGTTGGAGGTGCCTTTTGATGGACAGGAAAAGGTCTGTTCTACCTGATGGGCGCTGCTACAGCTGCACATCTTGGGGATGACTGAGTGATGAAAGGAGGCGTTGGACAGGAACTGTTCCTGTTGGCTTTGCGTGGTGCTGCTGAGCTGGATGAAAAATGAGATTGAGCAAAGGCTGCAATCAGATGTGCTGGGAACAGCCAGAGCTCTTGGTGTCATCGCAATTAGAGGCAGAGTGAGGCAGCTGTCTCTGCTTGTGCCTCGGTGTGTATCTCCATAAAATGTCATGGATGTCTTATCTCACCGCCTCTGACTTCGCAGCCTGTCCTGATCCTATCTGTTCCCGGGACAAAATGCTCTGCTCCTGGAGACATCTACACTGGCAGCAGGGAAGAGACACTAAATCCATTGGGAAGCGATCCGGTGCTTTCCTCAAATAAAGCCTTTGATGAGGAAGAACGCAAAAAGGGAATTTTTTTGTCGTTGTTTCTTAGTGAATCTCAAGAAGTGGAGGAACAGCTCATTCCTGAGATGATCTCTGCTGGTTTTACTTTGCATCTCTGCTGGTTTTACTTTGCCTCTGCTCCACGATGCCTCCGGGCTGTGGGCGTTTGCTTTGCTCTGTCGTGCACTTCAGTGGAGGAAGGGAGGCAAGAGCACAGTTCAAGGGGTTGAGTCAGGCTGTTCGCAGTCACTGGTGATGTCACGCCAGTCAAGTGTCACAGAAGTGTCTCCAGAAGCTTCTGGAAGTCTGTTTAATTTGTACAAGAGTATGGATATGATGCCCTGGGGGTTTTGTTGTTGTTTTTTGTTGTCGTATTTTGTGTCTTGTCAACCCAGGCTAGACAGTGAGGTCCTCAGGCTGTGGGCACAGAGATGACTTCACTCTCCAAGGACCTTCCATCAGCTTTAGAATTCAGTTGGGAATCAAAGTGTGAGGAAATATCTGTACTGCTGCACTCCCAGTCCTGCTGCAGGCTGGGCATTGCTGCCAGGCACCCTCCTGCCAGGCATTTCTGCCATCATTGAGCACTGCTCTCCTCTCCTTGCTGCCCAAAGCCACCCAAGGATGTGATGTTAATATTACAAACTACACAAAAGATCCAGAAGGGAATAAATTACCTCAAAAGCCAAGGGTGAGAAAGAAGAAAGACACCCCCTCCATTTGCTCTGATTGACCTCTGACAGTTGTGTTACGAGGCACTTGGGGATTTGTGCAATGACACCAACTCAGTGCTGAAACCATTGAGTAAAAACCCAACAAAACTAAACAAAACAAAGTGATTCAACAACAGAGCTTGTTCAAAAATTCAGGCTCTGTGAGAAAGAGGAAAGAGAGATTTTTCCAGGTAAATTCCAGGTTGAGTTTTGCCTTTAACAATTGAGAAAAACCCCAAGGAAAAAAGCTGCAAAGCATCATGTCTATGACACAAGTGACAGTGTCAGCCCTAAGCAGAAGGCTTTGCAAACATGCCCTTTGATCTCATGACTTCAAAAAACTTTCATATTAACCAAGTTAGTCCTGGCTCAAGATGTCCCTGCTCATTGCAGGGGAGTTGTTCTAGATGACCTTTACAAGGTCCCTTCCAACCCAAATTATTCCATGAGCCTCTGGTACTCTGCCAACAGGAGAGCTCTGCCTTTGTCAGTTTTACAGGCAGGGAAGTGGAGGCAGCTGGATGGAAAGCAAGGAAATGCTGAGTATTCTTCCTTGTGGTTCCTGTGTAAACAAACCTCCCAGTGAGAAATGAAAGGAGGCCAATGTGTTTAGTTCATCTGAGGGGACATTAAAAGGCAAAAGAGAGATCCAACAGCAAAGTCCAAGAGTTGGGGACACAGCTCTCCTAAAGAAGTGGCTTCATTAACTGGAGCCTCAGGGAGGCTCTTATGGAAAAAGAGGTGACCTGGGCTGACCAGAGGCCATAGGGCTTGATGCATAAAGATAATTTATTGAAATTATCTGCAAGCTCTTTATGGAGGTCAGACCGGTTGGTCAAGGGATTTTATCTGGGTGAAAAACCTCTGAAAAATATGTCTCAGGTGGGTCAGCCAGAAGTGAAGGTGTCATCATCATTTATGAGTTCTGAAGCCCAGAGTGGAGGCACTTTTCCATCAGCAAGGCAGTGGCAGAGCTGGGAACAGAGCCCCTGGACAGGACAGAGAGCTGGGGCTGTGTGAACCCAGTGAAGTTCAACAAGGCCCAGGTTCAAGTTCCTGAACCTGGGTCAGAACAATCCCAAACACAGGCTGGGCAGAGAATAGATTGAGAGCAGCCCTGAGGAGAGGGACTTGGGGGTGTTGGTGGATGAGAAGCTCAGTGTGACCCAGCAATGGTGCTCTGGCAGCCCAGAAAGCCAACCCTGTCCTGGGCTGCATCGAAAGCAGGGTGGGCAGCAGGTGAGGGAGGGGATTCTGCCCCTCTGCTCTGCTCTGGTGAGACCCACCTGGAGCTCTGGGGCCCCCAATGTAAGAAGGATGTGGAGCTGCCTGATAGAGTCCAGAGGAGGCCACAAAGAGGATGAGAGAGAGCTGGAGCACCTGCTCTGGACACAGGCGCAGAGAGCTGCGGCTGTTCAGCCTGGAGAAGAAAAAGCTCCAGGGAGAGCTTAGAGCCCCTTCCAGAGCCTAAGGGGGCTCCAAGAGAGCTGGAGAGGGACTTTGGACAAGGGCTGAAGTGACAGAACAAGGAGTATTGGCTTCAAACTGAAAGAGAACTGGCTTAGATTTAATATTAGGAGGAAATTCTATATTCAGAGGGTGGTGAGGCCCTGACACAGGTTTTTCAGAGAATCTGTGGCTGCCCCATCCCTGGAAGTGTCCACAGCCTGGTTGGGTTGAGCTTGAGCCACTCCTCTGAGTTTGGTGGGATGGGTGAACTTGCTGAGGATCCACTGCCCCATCATTCAGGTCATCAATGGAGATGTTAAAGAGGACTGGACCCAGTATTGGCTGGTTTCATCACCTTCATCACCTTTCTCCATGTTGCCTGTTCCCAGAGGTGCTCTGTCCTTCCTCATAGGCTCTCCCAATGTCTCAGTTCATAT
>VWYE01000132.1:0-21651 GCA_013398995.1 Alaudala cheleensis | reverse complement strand
GGGTGGGGTTTAGGGTGAACATGGGGTGGAGCTGCCTGATGGTTGGACGTCATGATCATAAAGGGCTTTTCTGAGTATTGATTCAATGATTTGAGCTACTCAGCCATTCATTTAACAGCCTGGGATGGGTTTCACAGCAAAAACTTGCAGCCTTTGAGATGAAAACACAGATAGTACACACTGGGAAGGAAAAAAAAAGCTTTTTTTCCCCATTTCTAGGACAAATGAAGCAGCACTTCCTTGTGTTGTGACCTTCTGCAACAACCAATAGAGCAAAAAAACCAAGCAGGTTCCACTCCCAGCTGTGGGTTGTGTCTGGCAGTGGAATATCTGCAGTCAAATCCAAATTCAGCAAATTTCGTTCACCCCAAAGAACCTGCAGTTGTATGGAACACTGAAAAAGCTGCCACCAAATGTTTGCTCCTACAGAAACAAACCCAACAGGAAGCTCCGTGTTCAGGTGTCAGTCAGGGTGGGAACTGTTATAAACAAAACATGAATTCAGCACATTCCCATCACAGTACAAATTTCCAACTGGAATCTCCCAGCAGCAAAGAGATTTTCTGCTTCCAGTGCATTTGCAGCAAGTTTGAGCAGTTAGGAAGTTAGAAGAGGTGAATTTTTTTGGTTATACAGTTATAGCATGTTTGCCAAGGGTTTTATTATGAGAAAATTATTTTTCTCATTACTTCATATTTTAAAAAGCTTTTTCAGCATCTCTATAGTTCTTTGGTAAATGTGTAAGGCAGAAAGATACTCGAGTCAATTCTAAATAATTGGGATTTTATATTGTAATTCCATTTGTTTCTGCAAATATTTTAAAATTATGATTCACTGGGGATGAATTTCCACTAACCTGTTTTTATTATCTCATTTTACACTACACCTTTTTAATATATTTTTAATGTGCCATTAGTCATTGCAATAACTCTTTCTCATTTTTCCCCACTGGCTTCTCAAGCTGCTGTAGCACAAAACGATTTTCCTTTCTGTGGGTTCTTTTTTTTGGGGGGGAGGATAATGTTGAGGGATTTGTGCCTGGGAGGAGAACACCAGAAGCAAAGCACTCACCCTGCAGGTTTAAAGGGAACAGATCACCCTGAGTGACAGTTCTGCAGCAGCTAATTAATAATTGCCCCTAATTAAAGCTGAGGAGAAATATGGACTTTCCATCAGGGCTGGCTGTTCTCTGGTCAGGTGAGAAATGAGGCAGGGGAGGTGAACAGGAATAAACTGGTGTGAAGAGAGATCCTGAAATGTTCATTCTGTATTTTATTGCCCTTGATTGATGCAATTGTTCGTGGCTTTGCTGATCAGAGGCAGGTGTTCCATAGGAATCCTGCCAAAACCACTCAGGAACCCCTGAAACACCTGAATTTTAGCTTTGATGTTGGAACTTTGGTGATCACAATCCTCATCTTCCACCACATTATGTGACTGCCCCTTTCAGTCAAATTAAACCTGCCCAAATGGTGGGTTGCCCACATTTGGAGGCTTCTAATTTAGCAAAAGTAAAGCACCATGATCACTGTAATGGTGATTGCATGTTAAATGCCCTTTTTTCCTGTCCCTGCCCATGGCAGGGGGTGGAACTGGGTGATTTTTTTAAGGTCCTTCCCAACCCAACCATTCCCTGGTTCTGTGATTTTTATGTTTAATTTTTAGTGCTGTTTCAAAACACCAGTTGGAGATGTCTAAGGTCTTGTCCTGATCATCTCAATGTTTTATTAAGAATGAAGTGTCTAGTGTTTTTTGTGTTTTTTTTTTCTTTTGGTTAAGAAAAAGTATTCTTAAAGAAAATGTATTTTATTGAAGTGCAAATGAGAAAATGACATTCAAATCCAATGTTGTTTTCACTTAAAATTCATCATTACCTTGATCTCTGAAATCTCCAGCTGATCAGCAAATCTTTTTGAAACCTTCATGGTTCCTTTCAGCTTAATGGCAAGTTGTGCTACCCTTTGTGTGTGCTTGTCCAGAGCTGGTATTTCTTCTGCTTTAGCTGAGGAAGTGGAGATAAGAAATACTCTGTGATCTTTAAAATGCGTGTACATTTATTTTATTTTGGTCTTGGGTTCCTTTGGTGAAGTAAATGCTGGAGTTTTCTCATACTTATACATAATTTATTTATACTTTCAGAGTGTTTATTTACCTTTGCAGTTGACTGTTTAAAGTATTTTAACTAAATAATTTCATTATCTACATGCTGATTTACAGCCCACAACCATTACTGTCCTCCTGTGGGTTGAGCATATTTAATAAATGGGGGACCATACAAAAATGAAAAATATTATGAAGTGGTTTAGGGCTTTTTTTTTGTTTAATGGGTGTTTAGCAGAGTAGCAAAGATTCCTCTGTTCCCATTTCAAAGCTATATTTAGTTCAAAACTGTCCTTTTTGCTTCTGTTCTGTCTTCATTTGCCAGATAAGAGCTGCTCTGATCATACTCACCACGAAGGGAAGTTTGCAGGATTGTACCTTTATGGAGAAAAAAAAAAAATATTTGCCCAGCTATCTTTAAACATTGTGCTGTCTGTTCTTAAAATTGAAATCCTTATTTTCTTTAGCTTCCCCCCTCAGGCAGGAAGCACATTGCTGTGATAAATATTGCATGGCTTTTAGTGCTAATCATTGTTGATTCATGGCAGAGACGAGCACGCTGTAAAAGGATATCCAGGATGATAATAAACAAAAAAAAAAGTATTAAAAAGCATCATAAACAAATAAATACTTAAGCAGCTGCTTTTCAGTGCTCCATTAAAGCTGTTATAAATTGGGAATGTGCTTGTGTGTTTTGGCAGGTTCACACTGCACTCACAGAAAATAACTTATATTGGAAGCCCATCCCTCATTTTGGATCTGCCTGATTTCTGTCTCAGATCCAAAGCAGAATTTGGGATAGTTCAGAAAACTGACAAATTATTTGCCTTTTCCCTTTTGTGTTGAATTTTGTTTTAAGTTGGGATTTAGCCAGCACCTTTTCAAGGTACCTTTAAAACACCTGAAAGGTTTTTCATTTGGATTCTGTTCCAAAGGAGTAAAGGCAGGAGTGCCCTGACATCAGTATCTGACTATTTGGTTTTTTGTTCTGCTCCAAAGCTGTGCAGAAAACAAAGACTGATCCAAGAGATTCTGATCTTGCCAAAACATTTTTTAAAAATTCACTTTTTACATATTTTTGGCCCATTATTTATCTTTATAAGGGAATATTTGAGGAAAAAATATGTTTTCAGTGTCCAATGGCTTCCCATGCAGATTTTGAGATGGAGGAAAGTTTTTACTCATATTTGTCCACTGTTTCAGTCTTTTCACACAATGCACTNTGGGTTGATCATATTTAATAAATGGGGGACCATACAAAAATGAAAAATATTATGAAGTGGTTTAGGGCTTTTTTTTTGTTTAATGGGTGTTTAGCAGAGTAGCAAAGATTCCTCTGTTCCCATTTCAAAGCTATATTTAGTTCAAAACTGTCCTTTTTGCTTCTGTTCTGTCTTCATTTGCCAGATAAGAGCTGCTCTGATCATACTCACCACGAAGGGAAGTTTGCAGGATTGTACCTTTATGGAGAAAAAAAAAAAATATTTGCCCAGCTATCTTTAAACATTGTGCTGTCTGTTCTTAAAATTGAAATCCTTATTTTCTTTAGCTTCCCCCCTCAGGCAGGAAGCACATTGCTGTGATAAATATTGCATGGCTTTTAGTGCTAATCATTGTTGATTCATGGCAGAGACGAGCACGCTGTAAAAGGATATCCAGGATGATAATAAACAAAAAAAAAAGTATTAAAAAGCATCATAAACAAATAAATACTTAAGCAGCTGCTTTTCAGTGCTCCATTAAAGCTGTTATAAATTGGGAATGTGCTTGTGTGCTTTGGCAGGTTCACACTGCACTCACAGAAAATAACTTATATTGGAAGCCCATCCCTCATTTTGGATCTGCCTGATTTCTGTCTCAGATCCAAAGCAGAATTTGGGATAGTTCAGGAGGCTGATAAATTATTTGCCATTTCCCTTTTGCGCTGAATTTTGTTTTAAGTTGGGATTTATCCAGCACCATTTCAAGGTACCTTTAAAACACCTGAAAGGTTTTTCATTCGGGTTCTGTCCCCAGAGGAGTAAAGGCAGGAGTGCCCTGACATCAGTATCTGGTTATTTGGCTCTTTGTTCTGTTCCAGAGCTGTGCAGAAAACAAAGACTGCTCTAAGAGATTCTGATCTTGCCAAAAAAAAAATTTTTAAATTCACTTTATACATATTTTTGGCCTGTTATTTATCTTTCTAATGGAATATTTGAGGAAAAAATATTTAGGGGCCATCCATATGTTTTCAGTGTCCAATGGCTTCCCATGCAGATTTTGAGATGGAGGAAAGTTTTTACTGGTATTTGTCCACTGTTTCAGTCTTTTCACACAATGCACTGGAGCCTGATTCTTGTTCTTCACCATTATTGCACTTTGAAAACAGTGGAGCTGGACTGGTCCAGGGCTTGGAGAATCTGTGACTTCATTTCCCTGCTGATGTTGGTATTTAGTGATCTCCAGGGTCCCTTTTTTCTGTGACTTCAGTGGGATTTAAAAGTTGCCACTGTAAGATTTTAATTGCAGAGAGTCCTCTCCATGGAGCTCTTCTTTTGCAATATTTATTTCAGTCTGTTTTCCAAAAGATGCTGTTGATTGACAATCTCTATTCTTTTTGACAGAATGATTTCACCTTATTTCAAGTACAATTTATTACATGGCAGTGAAATTATAGCTCTTAAGTTCTTTTAGAGACTGACTTGCTGCAGACTTTCAAGTTTGTACAATTTCTTTATCCCATAAGGTACTGGGGGTAAAATATTAAATTTTTACATGAGAAATAAAGTAAAATTCTGTCTGACTGTGGTAATAAATTCTAGAGAAAACCCAGGACAAAGTTTGTGACATTCAAATTGAGGCAGAGCTTTCATTTACAGTTTTTCTGGCTGAATACACCTGCCTCACCAGCTACTGGTAAATATTAATTAAATCAGTGTTGCACCATGCAAAGGGTTATTGTTGTGAGAGAGAGGCACATTTCCTCACCTATTTTATTGTATTTCCTCACCAGGAGCTGCTGAGAGCAGCTGAATTCCTACCAATGAAAATCTGTTTGGCCCTAAGAGAGAAACCAATGTCTTTGATGAGAAGAAGAGAATTAAAAATGCACTTTTTGCTAGTTTAGAGGGAAGCCAGGAGTGAGGTTATCAGTCATGAGAGCAGCTCCTGCTTGTCAGGGTGTGTGTACAGTGCCTCTTAAAAATAAAACCTTCCTATTCCTCTCTAGTTCCTTGCTCACTTCACTTTCTTCTCCTCACTTTATTGATCTGATGCACTTTTGTCTAAATTGATCCCTGAGGTTGTAGATCAGCCCTTTAAAAAGAATCTCCTTGACAAATGGGGGAACTGGGGATATCCTTTACAGCAAGTGGTTGGTGAATTTGTCAACTTACAGCCCGTGCAAAAGTTGGAGAGGCAGGATCAGAATGTGATTTTCCAAACACCTCATTGCACCAGGAGGGTACAGAACCAGCTCCCCTGGTGCTGAGTGACCCAGAGAGCAAGGCACAGAAGTAATCTTTTTGTCTTTTTACCCAGAATTTAACTTTTCAAAGCTTCCTGGACTGAATATTGATTATAGAACAGTGTAAGAATTAGAGAAACCCCTAATATTCTCTCAGTATTAAAAGATTCTTAAAGGTTGCTCTTTTTCTTTTAAAGAGAATTAAGTTAGACATTTACAAAATAGTACTTAACAAGAAAAATAGTTTAAAAAATCTCTAGTGCTGCTCAAATGCTATTATCATTCTATTGTATAATAATAATAATATTATAATATCACAATATTATTATATCCCATCAATATGGAATTTCTCTGCTGTTTTCCCTTAAATCCTGGCTATTTCATGTCTATTTTAGATGAAGCCATTGTGCCTGCCAGAGATCCATTCCTATTATCAACTTGGTGTTACACTTGAAATATCTTTCTATCTTCAATTGGCCTTTTAATAAATGCATGGATTCATTCACAAACAAGGATTGCTGTGATCCATCAGCTCATCTCACTAATGAATGTTTATTGCATTCAACTTCCTGCTGCCTCAGAGGCTGCCCAGGTTGGAGTGATTTGTGCCCCAGACTTCCATCCTGTTGGCAAAGTGAGCTGTGTTCTTGCCACAGGCAATCTTCTTCCCTCAAAACTGTACATAAATAAAATATTTGTTCACGCCTCTGTGTGAGAGGAGCAGAAAGTCTTCACTCGCTCACGCAGAAAGTGATATCTGCTGCAAAGAGCAAATCCTCATCTTCATATTTAATGAAGCCATAATCAATGGTAATGGCTGAAGATTGCATTAAAGAAATCTTAATGCTCCTCTCAGGGGAAAGTAATTTTACTGGAAACAAGCTAGTTAATCAGCCCCAGAAAAACTCTGGGTGTTTTATTCTACAGGCAGGTTTTCCAAGGACGAAGAAGGAAACAAAACAAAAGCAGGAGTCAGTTTTCAGAAATCTCTCACACTGGGCATTGTGTAGATTTGCCCTCTCAAACACCCAGTACTGATCCTCTTTTTAAGTTTACAAACAGAAAAAAAAGGGCTGAAATGTGTAAAATATTTATTTCTGCCCTATGCTCTGTACAGTTTTTATACAGGTAAATGAAGGTAAATTTCCCTGTTAAATGAGTCTTGGTAAAGCAGCCAAACTGGCAGAGGACCAGGAGAAGCAGCCAAGTAAATATTTCTCTCAGCACGTGTTACACATGGACATCAAACCTCACCATCAGTGGTGATGCCCACAGAAAAGTCTGGGCAGGGTCATCCCCAAGGTTTGCATCCCCAAACCTCCACTGGGAGGGGGAAATGAAGGATTTGGCAGAGCAGGAGCTTTGCCCTCCCAGCACTGGAGGGCTCTGGTGGAGAGAACTGCCTGGATCACAGGCTGGGTAGGGAGAGCCTTGCACTCCTCAAACTCCTCTGTCTGGGTTTGGGCTGCCAAGCCCATCCTCCCTGTGGCACAAACATCCAATCCTCCAACGTGAACCAGAAGCATTCAGGAGTCCCTTTACTACCGAGACCCCAGCACAGGAATGATGTTTTGAGCCTGGCTTACAGCTAAGGGCAGTCTTAACCTCTGGGTCGTGGGTTCGAGCCCCACGTTGGGCGCCAACTGAGATTATTCCCCCCCTGCAGCCCCCCAAAGACTCAAGGCCAGCTCAGATTCCCCATGTGGCCCAGGGGGGGAGATATCTCAGAGATAGGACTGGGATTACCAGAAGAGGCTCCTTCTGTGATGTTCAAAGGTCTTTATTCGTGGGGGTCCACGCGGAAAGAGAGTGAATCAAGGAAATACAGGGTCTTATATAGACCTGATCTCTGGTGGGCTCAGGGCCAATGGGATAGGGGAAGGGGGAAAGGTCAAAGGATATCTCGGCCTTCCATATCCTGGGGTAGGGGGAAGCAGTTTCTCGGGGGAAATACAACAGGGCAGGACATGGCTGAAGGTTTCGGTGCAAACCCCACTTGCACACCAGTATCTGTGATTGCCATGGCCTGAGATTGTGAATAACTTCTGAAAAATGATGTTGTTTAGTTGCACAACAGGACTGGAAGAAGGAGATTCCCTTTGGAACACCAAGCCCTTTGGGAAGGTGCCCTTAAAGTTAGAGATGTGCACAAAAACTTTTCTCTTTTCTCAAAGCTGTGGTTTTTCAGTCAGTTAAAATCAGTGCTGGTTTTCTATGGAGAATATTGGTTAATTTGTTTTGGAATTCAATGGGAATTTCAGTCCCTGCACATACTGCAGAGGCCTCTTAAGGTACAGAGGTTACCTGGTTTTGGGTTCAGAGCTGTTCAGTGAACAGAACCTCTCTGGAGTTGGTGCTGCTGTCGCTGTCAGAGCAGGGGATGTTCCAGTGGGATCAGCAGGCAGCAGAGGGTGTGGGACACCACAAGGGCAGTGGGAAAATCTGGATGTGTGGAGGTTGCTTTTCACAGGCTTTGCCAGTTCCTTTGGCTGGGGGAATGCAAAGACACGTTTCATCATCATCTCTTTGCTCATTCCTGAAAGATCTTTACTTTGATAGAGCTGAGAATCAAATCAATTTCTTCTGCTTTTGAGAGAAAAGCTGAATCAGCCTTTTCCGTTGATCCATTCAGAACAAGCCTCATTTCTTATTCACATCTCTTGGAGCATTTTGGTTATGTACACATGAGGAGAATGGATTGTGTTACAGTTTTGTAATTAAAATGCAGCTGAAAATCATTGATCTGAAAAAAGACAATACAGGGAAAAAGCAGCATTGCTCCTGGTTTCAAATGGAAGCTGAGAATAAATCATTATCTGCTGGGTGCTGTGGGACTGCCTCGTTTCTAGCTGGTTTCAGGCTATTTATAAATGCATTTTTAAATGTATTAATGGTCACTGCTGCTTTCTGCAGAGAGGTGGAAGGAAAATCTGGGCTTAATGTTAGAAAAAAAGGGTTGTTGGGATTGCCTTTAGAAGGGAGCATTAATGTTCCTACACATGTAACATGTGGAGAACAAGAAAGTAAAGGAATAATGATGAAGACTTGGTCTAATTGGTTTTCTGATGCTCTCATTTCTTGTGATTCATTTTAAGAAGTCTTTCAAGCTTGTGTAGTTATGAAATAAATGGAACAAATTGGAAATGTGGAAACTAAATAAATAATGATCTGCCCATCATGTCACTATTACTGCTGTCAGTAGTAGTAACATTTATTTAACAATCCTTCTGCATTAATAGGAATGTATATATAATAAAATGGGTAATAAAATGTGTAATAAAATCGAACCCATCTTTCAAAGAACTTGATCCCATGTCAGGATGTCTGTTAAGTCATCCTGCATTCAGAGAAAGAGTTACTCACTGCAGGAGAAGTGTCACTACCCTGGAAATATTCACAGCCTGTACCTGGGAACCAGTTTGCTCACTAATGTGGATCTAAATTTAGGCCCTTAAATTTCCATGATTACTTAATATTTGAAGAAGGTTGAAACCTGCTGAAGCAATATCCCTTCAGCGTGTTCAAGGACAGGGAAGATGATGACAGTTTCATTTTATGCTGTTCTTGTGCTGATTTATTTTGATGTCTGTGTTTCCTTCTGAACCCTCTGTGCATGAGCAAAACCAGCATTTGTCATTGCAGGCAGCTCTGCAGCAGTACAGTGAGGTGCCAGCAGTGCAGAGCACCTGGGTGAGGTGGTTCATAGAGCTGAGATCCTTCCTGGCCCCTGGGCTGACCCCCAGGAAGCTTTGTGTTCTCTCCTTTTCCCTGTGAGGAAATAGCCTCTGAAAATTACCCAAAAATGAATAGTTTTGCCTTTCAGAATCACCAGTAATGATTTTTCTAAACTGTCTAAGTTTCCCTGCTCAGATTTCCGTTTAATTTCACCTGTCTGGGGCACATTTCTGTGCTACCCACCAGAGGAGGGCTTGGGGAAGAGCAGGAGATCTCTCCTTGATTTCTGGGGCTGCCTCTGCCCCTTCAGCCCTGGGTTTTTTTTGGGATCAGTGAACCTCAGTGGTTTTTTGTCTGCCTCTTTTCCTGTGGTGCTGCCATCCCAAGGATTCTTGATGGATCAGGGGTCACTCACTTCACCCTGACCCCAGGTTCTGCAAACAGCCCCTTCCCACACCCTGCCAGCCAGCCAGGGATGGGAGTGTGGAGGAGGGAAGGATCAAGGGGATGCCTGGAGTCGTTTCCTGGCAGCAGGAGGGATCCTGTGCCCTTGGGAATACCCAGACCTGGACCTCAAACACTGGGCAGGAGCCGGGTGGGAAAAAGTTTTGGGAAGCAGGAGCATTAGGGCAGGAGGTTCTGGGATTTGGGAAGCAGGAGAGTTAGGGCAGGAGTTTCTGGGATTTGGGAAGCAGTAGCATTAGGGCAGGAGTTTCTGGGATTTGGGAAGCAGGAGAGTTAGGGCAGGAGTTTCTGGGATTTGGGAAGCAGGAGCATTAGGGCAGGAGTTTCTGGGGTTTGAGAGCAGGACAATTAGGACAGGAATTTCTGGGATTTGGGAAGCAGGACAGTTAGGGCAGGAGTTTCTGGGATTAGGGAAGCAGTAAAGTTAGGACAGGAGTTTCTGGGATTTGGGAAGCAGGACCATTAGGTCAGGATTTTCAGGGATTTGGGAAGCAGGACCATTAGGACAGGAATTTCTGGGATTTGGGAAGCAGGAGCATTAGGGCAGGAGTTTCTGGGATTTGGGAAGCAGGAGCATTAGGGCAGGAGTTTCTGGGATTTGGGAAGCAGGAGCATTGGGACAGGAGTTTCTGGGATTTGGGAAGCAGGACAATTAGGACAGCAATTTCTAGGAATGTGCTTCACACCCTCACTGCTGCTCAGGTTGGAGCTAATTGGCTGCCCACACCTTGTTTTTTTTAAATTCCCATTCAAATTCCTCCTGCCTATCCCAGGACTGAGATTTCCAAGGACTCACAGCTTCAGCTGCTCTCAACAACACTTTCAGGTGTTTTGTCACAAACAGGAGCATCCCCCTCTCAGGGAATCTCTCCTCTGCTGCATTCCAGAGGCATAAATCTGTTCCTGATTAGGTGGGTTCTGTTTAAAGGCAGGAATTCAATGGTTCTGTCTGGCAGCAGCACGCCAGGGATATTTGTACTGCAAATCCTCATTTTGTGGTTTGAAGAAGTGCTTCATTACCGAGTGGAGAACTTCTTATACAGCCACGGGGAATTCACTGATCAGGAAAACATTCCAAAATATCATAAAGGAAAATTAGACTTGTAGGAGATTATGCAAATGAAGCTGTTTTCTTACAGAGGGAGAGGAATCTTTAAATTTTCTTTTTGTTTAGGTTTTGCGTGTTTGCCTACATGAAACAAATGGGGGAAATCAGATTTTTTTTTTGTCTCTAAACTCCAGTGCTGGTTAGTTTTCTGTGCTTACTTCTCTGTTGCTGTATTTGAGAACTGCAACATTAAATGAACATTTTGCTTCTGCTACTTTCTGAGCATAAAAATCAATAGCTCACATTCTGTAAATATTTAGAGCTGTTTGCCTCACACATTTGTATATTTTTCAAATATTCTAATTGAATGAGCCTGGGGAAGAATCGATACGAGCAGTTTTGTACATTAGAGTTGCACAAATACAACCTCTTTAGTAACAGATGTATTTATTGTAGTATCACATTTCAGTTTCCAGGGATATTTAAGGAACTATTTCCAGAGCAGCAGCAGAAATGATGGAATTTTCCTCCTCTGTAACAATTGTGGTGTAGTTGCACATGTAACTTTTTATTAACACTATTACTTGTGATGCATGCAGGAAAACTTGAATATGAATATTATATCTCCATTAATTACTTTTAAAAGCTGTATATATTTAATTACTAGAGCTGGCTGATCAGGTAGTAGTTGCACTTTATGGGAAGGGATCAGATTTATGTATTGGCTACAGCAGCTAAGAAATGATGCTGAGCTTCTTATTCCATAAGGGGCTCTCCCAGAATTACTTGAGTCAAGCCAAATCAATGTGGAAAATTCAGCAGGTGAATGAAAAAATTCCAAATTTGAAACACCTTTGCACTGATATAAATTAAAAATAACTTCATTTAAATCTATGTATTTATTAATATTTTCTATATTGATACATTTGTTGTCTATGTGTGTATAATATGGAAATTAACTCCATTACATGAATGCAAAATGAAATCACATCAAGGAAAAATACACAGGCACTCATAATTAAACGTAGATTAAAATATTTCTCCTTGCTTCAGAGCAGTGCATTTCAATAGGTTTCAGGTTTAAGGATGTACTGCCAGCTCTTAAAGCATTAATTTGTTTTTATGAGCCTGCAGTGCTCCTGTGCTGTTTTTCATGGAGTCACCCCAACACCATGAACTCCAAACTTGTCAGGAATTATCTCCAGCATTGCACAGCCTCCACTTGAAATACCCAGGACAGAAGATTAAATGAGATTTCTTTATAAAGTTTGCCCAGAAAACTGAAACTCCTCATTTATTCTCTGTTTCCATGCAAGTGCCTTATAAATGGTTAACCAGTTTTGGAATAAATCTGTCATAAATGTTTAATTGAGGGGCACTGGGTTGATTTTAATTACGGCTTATAAACATCTGAAGCATGGGTAATTTATAACACCATTTGTGGATTTGCACATAGATCTCACTGCTTCAGGAACAGGCACAAAAACAAAGAGTATGAAATATTTTCTTAACTGCTTTTTGCATTAATTTTTTTCCAATTCCTGGACACTGGGGCCACTTTGCAACATTTCCACTCCAATCCTGATGGGTTTGATGTCTCACACAGACCTTTTTATCCACTGCCCACACCTTGGCAGGTCAGTGAGCAAAGCAGGAGTTTAAAAAGGAGATTTTTGTGATCCAACTGTAGCTGCCTGTTCAAATACATTGCATTATTCAGGATAGAACCTTTCCCTGAGCATGGGAATGTAGTTTGGAAGCAGCAGGAAATGTCTGTGTGTGGAGCTCCAGCAGCACACACAGGAGATTCCACAACTGGGACACCACAGAACATTCAGCAGTTTATTTCCTGTGTGTGGCTGTGCTAAAACCCCTCTGAAATCAGCACAACCAGGTCCTTTTCCAAGTGCTGAATGACATCCTGAGCTGCTGCTAAGATTGCTAAACTGGAATAAGAACCTCAGTGGTTCTTAATTCTGCAAAAGAGCTGATTTAGGGACAAAATCCAAGCAGAGAATGGCAGCACTTCCCACTTTATTTAGTGCAGAACCCAGGTGTGAAGGGTGCTTTTAGCAAAACTCTGATTTCCTGCCCCAGCAGATTCCCAGGCAAGGGAGGGAATTTTGGCTCAGAGTGGATTCCAGGCACCAGAGTGAGCCTGTTCCTGGAGGATCCATGCAGATGAGTTACTTTGTGTTATATTGCATGCAAAGCATCAGAATAACCCATTTATAATTGTCATATTTGACAAATAAATAAGTTAAAATGCTGGTTAGGAGCTGACAGTGTTTCATGGTACAGGGAGTTGAGAGAATGGCAGGCTCAGGTGGCACAAGTGGTTTATTTGTTAAATACAAAAATTATATGGAACATTAGAGACTTTTAAATCCCAGATTTTTAGATCTGAATGAGTCTAAAAGTTTCAAGTAAACTTGGTGTTAATCCATGATCACTTCAAGGACAGAAAATAGCCCTGGTATTCAATAGAGAGAGATAAATGCTTCTCTATAAAGTCATAATATGTATTATTAAATATATTCTCTTTGGGGTTAATATTTATGCACATTTTAATACATATAAAAAGTCATTAACCAGGGAAATCTGAAAAAATTCAGGAAATATATACAGAAAAAAAATCACATGGGTGACATTTCAGAGATTAATTTCTTTAAGAACATCCTACTCCTACCTCAATATATTTTTTTCACAGTGTTATTGGCACCTGTATTTCTCTGCTTTTAACACATAACCAACCTGCCACAAGTTTTGTAGTTTTAAAAGTCAGTGCTTGTCTGGATATACACAGCTGGATTTTTCTTTACATTTTTAAACTATGCTGGTATTCTGTGTGAGTGGGAAACTTGTAAAAATGTGCCATCTTTTATTTGCCTTAGCAAATGACCCATTTGGTTTAATTTGGAGATGTTCTGTGTCAGCAGATACAAAGAGGATCCCAGTCAGATCAGGCTCAGAGAGCTCAATGTGAGAGAATCTCTGTGATTTCTCCCAGAAATGGGATTGGCATCCATGGATCACTCCTTAGGTGGAGGGAAAGTGACTGAAATCACAGACTTTTCTCCCTTTAAAGCAGCACATTTGGATAAAAAGCTACGAGAGCTCTCAGAACAAGAGAGTTTGCAGTTATTTAATGCAAACTTTCTGGTAATGCTGTAAAAAATCCAGGATAACTCCACTTGACATTGGGACCTGTCACTGGAATGCCTCTTTCCTCTCAGGCTTTCCAGGTCTGTCGTGGATCTGTGATTTAAGCCACAATTTTTTTCCAGTTTGACACATAATCCATAGATACAAATCACTGTGGCTCATTTATAGCTGTCACAGGGGGTTTGCTGTAGATAAACAGGCATAAAATAATTATAATGTAAAGAGATCAGATTTTATACGTTTGGGAAAATTTGTTTTTGTCTTTTTGTTCTTTTTTTCTGTAGTTGATATTAAGTTTTGGATGGGGTATGGAGGTTGGTGGTTTTGCCAAAAGTAAAGGAATTTATGATATAGCTGTAGTGAGAAATCTGTGATCCTCAACCCTTTGTTTATACAAATATAAATTGTTTATACAATTTATTGATGATCTCATCTAATTATGAAGTGTGTGGCAGGGACAGACATCAGCAGACACCTCAGAGACAAAAACTCTGACTCAATTGCTGACCTTGACTGCTGGGGAGATTTACAGCTCTCATCCCTAGAAAGTGGGATTTCATACAAATTACTGGGAAAACAAACAAATAAATCACAGGGGTTTGAAGTAAAATATTTCTCACCTGATTATTTAACTGAAGATTTGCATGGAAGAAATCCACTCAAGCTCTCGGGGATTGTGCCCTGAAGGTTGATTTCATTTGGAATTTTCATTCTTACAGACATTGAATCAGGGCTCCACTAAAAATTATAAAAGAGCTGTGGCTGAAGGGAAACTCTGTGAATGGGTTTGACAAATGGTGTTTACAGTTTGCCTTTGAACTTTGTGGTGTATTGGGATTGACATTCTCAGCACTGGGAATTTTGAGGGCAGATGCCCAAAGGGAACCCAAGGCAGGACAGGACCCCCCTGTGCCTGCTCCCAAGTCCTGTTTGCCTTCCAGGGTACTCCAGGCAGGGAAGGGGATGGGTGGGATGGACACTCCCATGTGATGTGTTCATCCAGGGCATCCCTCACCTGGGCCAGACCCACCTTCTGCCCAAGGCACAGGATTTCATTGAAGCCCTGAGTACAAAACTTGAATTTGAAGCGTGTTCAGGCTGAGGGTTGTGGAAAAACACCCAGTGGAAAAGCAGAAGTTTAAAAATTGGAAATTTCTTTGGTTTCCTTTCTTAGGGTGATTTGGCACTGAGTGATGCTGGTTTTCTTTCTGCCCAAGAAGGAATGTGTGCATTTATAAAGTGTCAATGTACCTGAGCAAGCCTGGGACTTCATGACACCCTATTTGCACACAGCTCCACAAATCTTGATGATCTCCAAGTACCCAATTGCTGGCAGTGATACATCATGACCTGTTCTGTGCTTAATTATTAATTTCACATTAAGGAGTCCCATAGCAGTCAATATTGAGATGGTTTATGACGTACAGAAGCTTTTCCATGCTCGTATTTTCTTTGCAGGGACATCATGTGGCCCTTTCAGCACTAAATCAATTACACACAGAGCTAAAATACCTTGATTTGTTGTTCAAGGTCTCTTCCCAACAGGATGCATCAATTCTAAGGGAATAAAACCAGGGATATCTTGGCCTGTTTTTAATCCTTGCAGGGCTGCACTCAGCAGGGGTCAGGTGCCAGCTCAGGCTGTAAAATTGAGCAGCACAAGGATCCCTTCAGCCCCAAGCAGTCGTGAGAAGGGGACAGAAATGGTTCTGGAGTCTGTGGTGCCAGAACAAAAGGACAGGAGAACCATTTTATTCTAAACTTACTTTCCACACCTGCAGTAATGGGCAGAATTAACAGATAATTAAAAACACACCCTGGAGTTTGGTATCTTCTCAGAGTTAGTTTTCACCCAGAATGAACCACTTCTAAAGATGCTTTATCTCACTTTTCCTAAATTTTTATGTTAGAATGGGATGAACTGCATCCAAAATTGCCAGTCCCTCTCCAGTGACTATAAAAAAAAACCTAAAAAGACTGGATAAGTGACCTTAAAATGGTTTTGACTGAGTGAAATTAATCACACTTGCTGAACTAAGTGATTTAGGAAAGAATATCAGGATCCCTAGTGAAAATATATATCACTCCCCCCAAATTTTATTCTTGTTACAGATATTGATAATTTTGAAACCTGTGATTTATAAAAGACAGTTTCAAAGGCCTGTTTTAAAATCACAGAGCACACTCCTGCAGCATCTGAATAATTTCCTAAATTCAGCTATCAGTGGCTTTATAAAATGCTTTAACCAAAAAGATCTTTTGAAGAAGGGCTGCAAAGATTTCTACGTGCAGATACTTCAATCTCAAGATTGGGAGAAAGGCAGGAAACAATTCCACCTTCTGTTATTCCAGGGGAATGAGCTGTGTGGACTTGATTTAAAGGGTGCCCAATTTGAAGTGCAGAATAACTGATGGTGTTCTTCCTTCCTCCTGTGGTCTCCTCTGCAGGGGGAATCTGTTGAACTGGGTTCAGGAGAAGGCATGGGGGAAGAATGAACCCTTTCTAAGGATTTCTTTCCAAGACATGCCTTGTGATCCCCACTAAGGGTTTGTTCCACGCTTGCTTTGAGACCTTAAAATCAAATATTCCACTTCTGTTTGTAGTTTTAATAGGGATTACTGCATCTGTGATGTGATTTATCCAGAGAAGTGCAATGGGCTTAATGCAATTCTCTGAATGAAGAGCAGAGAGTCGTTGCCCAGTTTATTTATTGGATCCAGCAGTGAAGTCCATTATGAAAAATTGCTCAGGCAGGGTGAATTTAAATAAGTTCACCAGGCCAGACACTATGAGACCAACCAAATCCTTTATCCAGGAGTTCAGCTGCAGAAAAAAAGGGGGGGAAGAAAAACTAAACTCACCTAAAGAGATCCTGTGTGATGATGGAAACACTTATCCCTCAGATAAAAACTCTCAGATGTTTAATAGATCAAATGGCTGGGACTTGGCCATGAAATCAATACAAAGATGAAATAATACATCAGAATTTAGAGTGTGCTCTGCTTCCTGCAGAGGAAGAGAGAAGCCATGTGAGATGATTTGCCTCCTCATTAGGACAGCTGATTTCTCTTTCATTAGCACTGCTTTTGTAAGATTGAAACACCCTTGGCTGATGTGGGTTAATTTTGGATTGATGCAGGTGCTGGGAGTCCCAGTGACAGACTCAGGGGTAACAGGGCTGGGGGGTTTCAATTCCATTCCCACTTTGTAATTTGAGATTAAAGCACAGCCAGTGCATGTGAGGTAACAGGCAAAGAGCAAAGAGGAGAACTTCCCTGGTGCAGTAATTGCTGGAGTCTGTGGTGCTGCATATCCATAACCCTGCATCCGTGTGGAAAATGGGATACTTGTGTAAACTGCTGGGAGCAAGAAGGGAAAGGGTCCAGTGTAGAAGAGGCACCAAAAAAAAAACCCACACAAAACCAAATCAAATCAAACCAAAAAAACAAACAAACAAACAACAACAACAAAAAAAAAACAACCAAAAAAAAACCCCACCAAACCAAAACAAACCAAACCAAAAAAAAAAAAACCCAAAAAAACCCCCAAAAAACAAAAAAACCCAACCAACCAAACAAAAAAAAAAAACCACAACAAAAAAAAACCACAACAAAAAAACCCAACCAAACAAAACTGAAACAAAAACAAAAAACCCAAAACAAACCCCAAACAAAAAAACCCAAACAAATGAACAAACAAACAAAAAAAAAGAAAAAAGAAAAAGAGGCCCAGATCATCCTTTTGTTTTCTCTTTCATTTCACATATATTGAAGTGAGAAATTAGGGATGTAAAAAAGGAATAAAGGCAATGTAAGGCTGTGTGTACCTAATACACACCCTCAAGGTCAATCCTGTATTCCACTGCCTCACCTGAGATAAATCTTTGCTTTAGTAGTGCTGGGCTGAATTAGTCCAACAGAAATTCTGGCCCAGTGTCTCAAAAAAACATTTCCAATCAGGGAAGATTGACCTTGCACCAAGAGATCTTTGTAAAATGTAATATTATGACTTTTTAATCAGGAATGATGCCAGGGTACCTTGCTTGGACACAGGAGAACAGTGCAAAGTGATTTCTGTAAAGTAATGACGTGTTTTTGATTAAAGCCCACTGAGACAGAGGAGTTTAATTGCTGCCTTTCTTACATTTGTTAGAAATCAGTCAATTCCTTTATAAAAGTAGGTAATTTATGGAATGAGATCCTCCATCTGGGAGTGTGGCCCTGATCAAAAGAAATCTGTGAAAATGTTCCCTTCTTAGAAAAATCTCTCAATTTACTTGTTTTTCTGGAACAAGTCCTAGTGCAGAATATACACACAGAAGCCTGGGCTTCTTATTCCCCATTTCTCACTGACTGTAATTTTAGTGTTTTTAAATAATAGACATTTAATATCCATACATTACACTGTTTTATTTTGAGTTTTTTTTTCCAATTTGGAATAATTTGCTGTTGGAATGAAAAGAAAAATATTTTTCTTATTTTCACTATCAAAAATTATTCGATTTTAATATACTCCTGATTTAAAAGACACTGCTGTTCCCTCCCTACCAGTGCCCCAAGCTTCCTTTCCAAAGGACACTGGTGCTGTGAAAGGCTTGTGGGATGAGCTGTACCTGGGCTGTTTACCAAGAACTGGGAAGTGCAGTTTGGTCTCCAAATCCAGAGTTTTTCCTGGGTTGAAGGATGTGAACTGGGTTCCCAGTGGTCAGCAGTGTTTTGTTTAAGAGCTCAGAGAAGGGTCTGTACCTGCTTCTGTTGCCATTCCTGCAAAGACAAAATTCTCATTCTGCTTGACAGGATGAGAGACAAGATGAAAGTGGCTTTGAAGTGAAAGATGGTCAGTCCTCAGAAGTTCAGAATGCAAATCATTGTCAATCCTTTTTTACTAACCTAAGTGAAGTCTCTGAAACCTCTATTTTCTTTTCTACATTTATCTTGATTAAGAATGTCACCCTGCTTATAGGCTGGGAGAAAGTGGATATTGGCTTCTTTTTGAGGGGGAGAGAGTTAAATGATTAATCTGATTTTTTCCTGGTTTATTTTTCCTCATGAAGTTTAGGGGAAGTTTTCTACCATATTCAAGAGGTAATTGCTCATGGATATTTCAGGATATAAAATTTACATCAGGCTTTATTTATTTGGAGGACTTTAAAAGTGGCTGTCTATTAACAATTTGCATTGCTCTGGCCAGAACTCCACCACACAGATAAAGAGGGAAGGGTGAAGAATGGGCAGCTGTTAAGGAAAAGGTAAAAAAAAGCTAAAAGAAAACATTTGGATTATAAAATAGAAATAAGTGCAGGATATATAGATATTTTAGTAAGCTCTCTGCTTGCCTTTGACTATAAAGTTTGCATTTAAACAGCTTGCAACACCTGAAATCAAATTTGGATGATTGCAGGCAATTCCAATTTTCCATGGGACCTGGGCAAACAGCACAGTGCATCATGTGGGTGGTGAGCATCTCTGACAAAAACTGTCAGGCACTTCAGATCAGCTCAGGGACTGAGCAGGGCCCTGGGGGCAGCAGCTGCCCAGCTGTGGGGCTTTTTACCTCTGACAGTGTTATAAAAACAGAGGGGAGAGCTCAGCACCCTCCAGCTCCCCTGGTGCAGCAGTGCCTGGAGTTCAGCTGGCATTGACCAAACTCCTCGTGGATTTGGGTGCCTTTCTGTGCTGTTGGCCAAAAGCACTTGTGATAAGTTCCACTGGAAGTTTCTGCATGTGACCTTTCAGCAAAGAAACCAAAATGTTTGTGTGTCTTTTTTGAAAATGCCTTGTTTTTAGGGGCTGATTTTAACAGTGTTGAAATGTCTCATCCAGTCTCTGTTTGTTGTGATTTCCCTGGTTGATTCCTGGTGCCAGTCAAGCTCCAGAGAGAACATGGGCCCTTTTGTGTTTTCCATGCCTGGGGCTGGATCTTGCTCTTGGTGTGGTGAATAGATATTCATCCCCTCATAAATCACTGCTCTGTCATGTTCTCCTGCTGCGAGATGTTCAGTGCACATCATCATTTACATTAAACCATTTCCTGCAAGAGAATGTGTTCTATTGCTTTGTGAATGATGTGATCTGACACAGGAGATTGTGTTCTGAATTGGCACTTGGAATATTGGAGCAGTGGGAGGTTTTATAGCTCGTGGTCACGATCCAAGGAGTAATTCATACCTCTTCTTAATAAACTTGGCTGGTCAAAAGGGAAGCAGACAGGAGAGTGTGGCATTTTTACTTAGAATCCTGGTTATGAAAATATCTTTGGTGATTTGCTTAAACCTGCAGCCTGTTTATATCTGGAGGAAGAATAGTGGGGTTTTTTTTGGGGTTTTTCAGGGTTCTTTTCAGCTGCATCTCCATTGTCCAAAGTCCTCTTTTATTAAACTTGCAATTCCCAGTCCATCTGGAGAGCCTGTAAATGAGCCAGTGTGAAGGATTCCCCTTTCCTGGGGTGGTTTGCTGAAGGGGGAACAGGGATGAGTAGAACTGGGGGAGCTGTTGGCAGAGCTACAGTGGGTCTGTTTGTGATCCCTCCAAAAGACATCCCTTTATCTGTTCAGGGGATGAACTTTTGGGCAGTACCTGATAGGGAATTGGACTTCATTGATTTTACTCCTCATACAAATACCTGTTTCATGCTATTTGTGGTCTATAAGACAAAAGTCTTCATGAACTATTTTAAATTGTTTTTTTCTTCTGTGTGTGGGAAGATGCAGAGAGTCTAAAATGTGGGTTATCTCATTTGGGGATCATGAGTTTTGTACAACACAAAATCTGTGAAGGGAATCTTGGTGTTCTGAAAGAATAAATGACATTCTTCACAATTTCTTGCATCTGCACAAGATAGAGATAAATTTCAGTATGAATATGCTACCACAGAATGTCATAACCTGGTGTGTACAGACAGTAAACACAATTTGGGAATCCTTGGTGGGGCTAACAATTTTCCATATTTTCACCACACAATTTTACCCTAAAGAAGGGAACATCCACAGCACTGCAGACAAAATACAACACACCAGAGTAAGATCCACATCACGTAACTCCAGCTAATGCAAATTCCCTTGCTGACATTCCATAGATCCATGCCTGGCCTGGAGCAGGGAATACCTGGAAGCTCTTCCTGTTGTTCTCACCATGTGACAGTGGCACAGCCTGCCTGGGGACAGGGCTGTGTGTAAGTCATGTTCCAAACATCCCAGCAGTGAATCATTCATTCTGCCAAAACAACTGGGGGGAAAAGGTTAAACAGCAGCATTGCTAAAGGTTGACCTGCCCATACATCTTCTGTGCTCTGTCATAACATTCAGCAGGGAATGTCCCATCATTCCTTACTCAATTTATGTGCTTCTGACTGCATTAGCTCTCTCTGGATTGTAACAGGTCTTGACAGTTCTTCATCTCTGCTTAATATTTCTGAAGTTTCTTTTGTGCACGGGGAGGAGTTTGTTTGTTATTCATTGCACAGCTGACAGTTCACCCTTGCAGTCCTGCTGACTCCCAGAGCACAGCTCAGTGATGCCATCTAATCTGGAGCTGGAAAGAACCTGCCAGAACCAACCTATCTCCAAATAGAGAACATGAGGAAATCCTGCAGGGTAGAAAATTATTGCCCTATATAAATTTAAGACATGCTCAAAGCCTGAACTCAATATTTCCTACTAAATGTCTTCTTTACTGAGAGAGGCCTTCAGGTTTTTAGTGATACACATAATTGCAATCCAAATGCCCTTGGCTGGAACCATAATAGACCTTTTTC
>VWYE01000119.1:93686-111504 GCA_013398995.1 Alaudala cheleensis | reverse complement strand
CCGGTGCCGGCGGGGCGGGCGCCGCCGAGCATGCGCGCCGCCGCTCCCCGCCCTCCCCCCGGCTCCGCCGCTCCCTGCAACACACCGGGGCGATCGCGGCCGCCGCTGCTGCCGCCGCCGTCGCAGACACGGGCGCGGGGAGCGGAGCCATGGCCGAGGGCGAGGACCTGCAGACCTTCACCTCCATCATGGACGCGCTCGTCCGCATCAGCGTGAGCGGCCGCGGTGGCGGCGGGGGGGCGGACAGGGGTCCTCCGGGACCGGGTCGCCGTGGCAACGCGGCGAGGACTGGGGGGGAGGGCGATGCCCTTGAGGGGTGGGCGGGCAGCAGACCCACACCCCGACTCACCGCAGCGAGCCCCAGGGAGGACTGTCATAGGGACCCCCCTACACCGAGTCATGGCCGAGCCGGGAGCACCGGGTGCGAAGGGGCGGCCCCATCCTGGTCCCGATCTTGGTGCCCAGCCCGGTCCTGGCTCTGGTCCCAGCACCGGGGCCAATCCGGGCTCTGGTGTGGGTCCAGCCCCAGTCCTCATCCCAGCCCCCATCTCCATCCTGGCCCCCATCTCCTTCTCCATCCCAATTCAAATCCCAGCACCCATCCCAATCCCCATCCCCATTCCAGCCCTCGTCCCCATCCTGGCACTATTCCCAGTGCTGCTCCTCATCCTTATCCCAGCCACCATCCCTATTCCAGCCCTGGGCCCCATTCTGGTGCTGATCCCAGTGGTGGCCCCCATCCCCATTCCACTGCCAGTCCTGATACAGGTCTGATCCTGGCCCTGTTCTGGGCCCAACCCCAATCCCATCCCCATACCAGGCCTGAGTCCCATCTGGGTTCTGAGCCCAGTTCTAGTCCTGATTCTGAACGTGCTGCTGGTCCCAGGCCTGATCCTGGCTCTGATGCTGGCCCTGGTCCTCATCATTCCCCCAGCCCTGGTCCTGATACTGGTCCTGACTCTGGTGCTGTTTTCAGGCCTGATCCTGAGCCTGCTGTGACCCCAGCCTCAGCACCCAGCCCCATCCCAGTGCTGGTTCCAGTGCTGATCCTGATTCTGACCATGCTGCTGGTCCCAGACCTGATCCTGGCTCTGATGCTCATCCTGGTGCCAGTGCTGGCCCCAATCCTGGTCTTGGTGTGGCCTCAGTTCCTATCCCCAGTCCAGCCCTGGTCTTCATCCTGGTGCCATTCACCAGACTGCTCCCAGGCCTGATCCTGGCCATGATGCTGGTCCCAGTCCTTACCCCTATCCCAATGCTGGTCCTGACACTGGCCCTGGTCCTGGCTGTGGTTCCAGTGCCAACCCTGATCCTGGCCCTGCTGCTGATCTCAGCTCCATTCCTCATCCCAGTGGCAGCCATGATCCTCATCCTGGTGTTTGTCTTCATCCCATCCCTGGTCCTGGTCCCAGGCCTCATCATTGCCCTGATAATGGTCCCAGTCCTTGTCTCCGTCCCAGCCTGGGTTCCAGTACTAGTCCTGATTCTGGTTCTGATGCTGATCCTGGCCCTAGTGTTGATTCCAGGCCCTGGTGCTGGTCCCAGGCATGATCCTGGTGCTGATCCCAGCCCTGATACTGATCCTGGCCATGTGCTGGTTCTGGCCCTGGCCTTAATGCTGATCCTGGCCCTGGTGCTGATCCCAGCTCTGATTCGGATCCTGTCTCTGGTGCTGGTCCTGGCCCAGATCCTGGCCCTGGTGCTGATCTCAGCCTTGATGCTGATCCTGGCCCTGGTGCTGGTCCCATCTGCTCCCAGCCCTGTTGTGCCACAGCGGGGGTGACGCTCCCGCTCTCTCTGCAGACCAGCATGAAGAACATGGAGCGCGAGCTGGTGTGCCCTGTGTGCAAGGAGATGTACAAGCAGCCGCTGGCACTGCCCTGTACCCACAATGTGTGCCACGTGTGTGCCAGCGAGGTGCTGCTGCAGCACGGGCACCTGTACTGCGACCCCACCTCTGAGCCCACCTCACCTGCAGCCACCCCGTCCACCCGCAGCCCCCGCCTGGGCCGCCGGGCTGTCCCCAAACCCGACCGGCTCGACCGCCTCCTTAAGTCAGGTGGGGCTGGAGGGGCTGGCAGAAGGGACAGGGGCAACAAGGGGACAGGCATGGCTGGAGACAACAGGGGTGGCTGAGGAGATGGGGATAGGGATGGCTGGAGGGGTTGGGGACAGCTGGAGAGGATGGGGACAGCTGGAGGGGACATAGATGGCTGGAGGAGAGTGGGATAGCTGGAAGCAACAGGGATGGATGGTTACAGGGGATGGAAATGGTTGGAGGAGGTAGGAACAGCAGAGGGGACAGGGATGGCTGGAGAGGACAGGGGTGGCTGGAGTGGATGAGGACAGAGATGGCTGGGGGGGACAGAGATGGCTGAGGAGAGGGGTATGGCTGGAGGGGACGGATGGTTGCAGGGGATGGAAATGGTTGGAGGCAATGGGAACAGCAGAGAGGACAGGGATGGCTGGAGAAAACAGAGAATGGATGAGAACAGAGATGGCTGGAGGGAACAGGGATGGATGGAGGGGAGGGGGATGGCTGGAGAGGATGGCAGAGGGAATAGGAACAACAAATGGGATGAGGATGGCTAGAGATGACAGGGACAGGGATGGCTGGAGGGGTTGGGAGCAGGGACAACTGGAAGGGATGGAGATGGAGATGGGGACAGCACCCTGGGCTCCCCCATGGGAGGGCTGAGGGACTTAGCCTTCGTGCCCTGCTAACCCCCTCCCTGCCTCCCTCCCACAGGCTTTGGCACCTACCCAGGGCGCAAGCGGGGTGCTGTGCACCCCCAGACTGTCAGCTTCCCGTGCCCCGCCTGCCAGCGGGACGTGGACCTGGGTGAGCGGGGCCTGGGCAGCCTCTTCCGCAATCTGACGCTGGAGCGGGTGGTGGAGCGCTACCGGCAGACCATCAACATCAGCGCGGCCATCATGTGCCAGTTCTGCAAGCCCCCACAGCTGGAGGCCACCAAGGGCTGCACAGAGTGCAAGTCCAGCTTCTGCAATGAGTGCTTCAAGCTTTACCACCCCTGGGGCACCCAGAAAGCCCAGCATGAGCCCACGCCCCCCACCCTCACCTTCCGCCCCAAGGTATCGCCTCCTCATGGATCCTGCTACCCTGATGGGGGATTAAGGCTGAGGGAATTGGGATTGTTCAACCTGGAGAAGAGAAGCTTTGGAGTTAGCAAATTATGGCCTTCTAGTGTCTGAAGAGAACTTTTGGAAGGATGGGGAAGATCATATACAAGAGCCTGGAATGACAGGACAAAGGACAATGGGTTCAAATTAAAAGAGAGTAAATTTAGGTTAGATATTAGGAAACAATTCTTATAGTGAGGGTGGTAGGGTACTGGAACAAGTTGCCCACAGAAGTTGTAAATGCCACATCCTGGGAAGTGTTCAAGGCCAAGGTGAGGCTCTGAGCAATGGGGTCATGTCAGGCAGGTTGGAACAAGATGATCTTCAAGGTCCCCTTCCAACCCCAACCATTCTATGATTCTAAGATCATAGAGGTGCAGGGGTGGGACTCTGCAGGGGTGGAGGGGGGTGCAGGGGTGGGACTCTGAAGGGGTGGAGGGGGAGCAGAGCCTCACTGAGCCCCACTGTGCCTGCACAGGGGCTGATGTGCCCAGAGCACAAGGAGGAGGTGACTCACTACTGCAAGACCTGCCAGCGGCTGGTGTGCCAGCTCTGCCGCGTGCGCCGCACCCACACCAGCCACAAGATCACCCCGGTGCTCAGCGCCTACCAGGCCCTCAGGGTAAGGGTTGCTGGGGCCAGGCTGGAGCTCTGTGGGCAATTGGGGCCACCATAGAGCCCCAGTGCAGATGGGTAGTGTGGGGCAGGAGCTGCCGGCACCACATCTCATCACCTTCCTGCAGGAGAAGCTGACAAAGAGCCTCGCCTACATCCTGAGCAGCCAGGACACGGTGCAGACCCAGATTGCTGAGCTGGAGGAGACAGTGAAGCACACAGAGGTAAGGGCAGAGGGTGCCTGTCTGTCCCTGAGTTGTCCCTAGGCAGGAGTGGCACAGCCAGCCCAGTTCCCCTCTGGTCCCAGGACATGCCACACACTGACCCTGCCATGTCTGTACCCGATAGGTGAACGGCTCACAGGCCAAGGAAGAGGTGTCACAGCTGATCCAGGGGCTCTGTACCATGCTGGAGGAGAAGCGGGCCACACTGCTGCAGGCCATTGAGGAGTGCCAGCAGGAGCGGCTGGCCAGCCTGCACGGCCAAATCCGGGAGCACCAAGCCATGCTGGAGAACTCAGGCATGGTGGGCTATGCCCAGGAGGTGCTGAAGGAGACTGACCACCCCTGCTTTGTCCAGGCTGCCAAGCAGCTGCACAACAGGTACTGGGCTGTGGGCACAGGGCTGTCAGGGGTGTTGGGGCCCTCTGGTGCCTGAGGTGGCAGCCTGACATCCTCTCTCTCCTGTGCTGAAAGGATCCTCAGGGCCACCGACTCGCTGCAGAGCTTCCGTCCTGCAGCCAACGCCTCCTTCAGCCACTTCCAGCTAGATGTCAGCAGGGAGCTGAAGCTGCTCACTGACCTGGCCTTCATCCGAGGTAAAGGCAGCGGGACCCGGGCACCGGCTGTGCCCCGTGCCAAGGCGCAGCCCCCGCGGGCAGAGCGGGTCCCTGCCCACCTTCGGAGCTGCAGCTCTGCCGCGGCTGCCCAGGGCCGCGCTCGGGCAGGCGCTCGCGGATCTGCCCGTGCCCCCTCCCCGTCAGGGACAGCCCCCGCCCCAGCAGCCCCCAGAGATATCCCTGCCCTGCCCTGTGCCAGGGCGTCTGGGCCAGGGGCAGGCAGGCAGGGCCGTGGTGCCAGGTGAGGGCAGCAGGAGTGCCGGAGGGTGAGTACGGAGCTGCCCCGCTGCCGGGCAGGCGCTTCCCGCAGGGCAGGAGCCGCGTGGCCCTGCCGGACCCGCTGGCGACACGTTTCAGACCTGCTTCTACCTCTCTTTGTTTATAGGCTGCGGCCGCTGCCGAGGCGTCACCGAAGTAACTGAGGCAAGTCACACCCCTGCCCCAGAGCCGCCCCGCTCTCTCTTCCCATCCCTCCATCCTGCTCCCACCCTGGCCCCGCTCCGCCGCCATCCTCCATCCCCGTCCTGCCCGCCGGCACTGGCAGCCGGTGGCTCTGCCTCCTCCATCTGCTNCCCCCCTCGCCACATTACCGTCCCCATCCTCGCCCCATTTCTGTCCCACTCCTTGCTCCATTTCCGTCCCCTCTTGCCCTGTTTCCATTCTTTTCCTCACCCGATTTCTGTCCCCTCTCACTGTGTTTCCGTCCCTTTTCTCACTCCATTTCTCTTCCACTCTCACCCCACTTCTGTCCAATTCATCACGCAATTTTCTGCCCCCTCCTCATTCCATTTCCACTCTCTCTTGCCCCATTTCAACCCCATCCTTGCCCTATTTCCACTTTCTTCTGGTCCTGTTTTCATTCCCCTACTTTCCATTTCCATTCCAGTCTCACCCCATTTCCATCCCATTTCTCACTGCATTTTCATTCTCTCCTTGTCCCATTTCCACCCCTCTCCTTGTCTGATTTTCTTCCCCCTCTTGTCCCATTTCCATCCCCTTCCTTGCCCCATATCTATCCTCCTTTCACCCCATTTATGTTCACATCCTTCCCCCATTTATTTTCTTGTCTGCACCCCATTTCTGTCCCACTCTCACCCCATTTCTGTCCTCTGCCTTACTATTTCTGCCCCTCTCCTTATCCCATTTCTTTCTCCCCTTGCCCCATTCCCATCTGCCTCCTCGCCCCATTTCTGTCCTGCTCGCCTTATTTCTGTCCCTTTCTGCATCCCATTCCTACCTTGTCCTTGCCCCATTGTTGCCCCATTTCCATTCTCCTTCTCTCTTTATTTCCATCTTACTTGCACCCCATTTCTGTCCTCTTCCTCTCCCCATTTCCATCCCTCTCCTTGCCCCATGTCTACCTCCCTCCTCATCCTTTTCCACTTCTCTTCCTTGCCCCATTCCCATGCTGCCCTCACCCCTCTTCCACCTGCCGTCCCTTCATCTCTCCTTCCCACCCTGCCTCTGTTCCTGCCAGTACCTTCTACCACCCTCCATCCCCATCTCCTCCTCCTCCTCTTCCACTGCCTCCATTCTCTCTCTCTCTCTCTCTCTCTCTCTCTCTCTCTCTCTCGTCTCCCTCCTGACTTGCACTCGGCCTGTCTGGTCCCTGGAGCCCCACAGCAGCAGCTCCTCTGTCTCCCTGACTCTCGCTCTCCTCCGGTGCCGACACACGGTCTCCGCAGTCAGACCCCTCTAGACTCTGCTGGTTGTGCGTCCATCCGTCCGGAATCCCGGAATGTCCCCTCCCTGCGTCCGGCCGCCTCCCCGCCTGCAGGGTGGGGGATGCTGCCTGATGCCCGCCGCTGCCTCTCCCCGCAGCGCCCGAGGCCCCCGTCATCGACACGCAGCGCACCTACACCTACGACCAGATCTTCCTGTGCTGGCGGCTGCCGCAGCACTCACCGCCCGCCTGGCACTACACGGTGGAGTTCCGCAAGACCGACACCAAGGCCAAGGGGCTGAAGCTGTGGCAGCGGCGGGAGGAGGTGCGGGGCACCTGCGCCCTCGTCGAGTACCTGGACACCGACAGCGTCTACGTGCTCCGGGTGAAGGGCTACAACAAAGCGGGCTTCGGGGACTACAGTGAGGACATCTACCTGCACACGCCGCCTGCCCCAGGTGAGAGGGGATGGGTGCTTGAATCAACCCAGGATGCCCCGCTGTGCTGTCCTGCTCACCTTCTCCTCCTCCTCCTCCTCCTCTCCTCCCTGCAGTCCTCAACTTCTTCCTGGACAACCGCTGGGGCTTCAACCGGGACCGGCTGGCCATCAGCAAGGACCAGCGCGCGGTGCGCAGCGTCCCCGGCATCCCCATGCTCTTCGCTGCCGAGCGCCTGATGACCAGCTGCCACCTGTCCATCGACCTGGTCATCGGTGACGTGGCCATCACCCAGGGCAAGAGCTACTGGGCCTGCTGCGTGGACCCCAGCTCCTACCTGGTGAAGGTGGGCGTGGGGCTGGAGAGCAAACTGCAGGAGTGGTTCCAGGTGCCACAGGACGTGGTGAGCCCCAGGTGAGCGGGGTGGTTCGGGGGGGTCCAGGGGGTCCTCTGCCTGTTCCTGCCTTACCAGCGGGCACTGGGGTGTGGGGGGAATCTCCAGCCTGTCCTGTGGGTGTTGGCAGCAGGACTCACCTGTCCCCCCTCCACAGGTATGACCCCGACAGTGGCCACGACAGTGGGGCAGAGGACACAACAGTGGAGGCACCTCCTCCCTACGCCTTCCTCACCATCGGCATGGGCAAGATCCTGCTGTCGCACGGCTCAGCCCTCACGTCCCGCGACCCCAATGGCTGCACCGTGCCCTTGCCCCCGCGCATCGGCATCTGCCTGGACTATGAGCAGGGCAAAGTGAGCTTCTATGACGCCGTCTCCTTCCGCGAGCTCTGGGAGTGCGGCGTGGACTGCTCGGGGCCCGTCTGCCCTGCCTTCTGCTTCATCGGAGGGGGGGCCCTGCACCTCCAGGAGCTGGTGGCCAACAAGCAGGAGCGGAAAGTGACCATCGGGAACTTCGCCAAGCTGGACTGAGCCATGCCCACAGTCCCCATGTGCCGCCGGCTCTGCCCCCCGGGCACCCCGTGAGCGCCAGGGCCTGGGGGGGCACAAGTGGCCAGGGAACAGAGCATAGCAGGGGTGGCCCTGCCACCACTGGGGACAGGCCAGATGTTTGTTTTGTGGGATGGGGGGGATGGGGACAGCTTTGCCGTCCCCTCCTCACCCTGTCCGCCTGCCTCTAACTCCAGCTCAGCCTGAGGCTGCTCTGGGCTGGGGCTGTGGGCAGGGCTGGCAGAGGGTCAGCCCTAGAGATGGGTCACAGAGGGGGACGGGGCTGCGCAGGGAGGGGGGTGGAAAGTGACAGTGGGGTGACAGTGGAGGGGAGAGTCTGGATGCTGGTTGGGGTGGGGGAGGCAGCTGATTGGGGTGGGGGAGAGGGCGGGGGGAGGCTGGGCTGGAACAAGGTGTGAAGATGTTTTGTAAACTGGCTCATTTTCAACGTGAATCATCTGGCTGCAGCCAGGCACAGCCCCTGGACACAGCCAGCATGGGGCCCTCCTGTGGGCTGCTGGGCACCTCAGTGCCACCTGCTCTGCCCTGTCCTTGGGCAGTAACGTGCCTGACCAGCCCTGCACGTGCTCTGAGGGCCACACTTGGCTCCTGTTACACCACTCAGTGCCCAACCTCACATGGCCGGGGCTGGCTGGGCCTACGGGGTCTGGATCTGACCCGCTTGGGAGCCCCAGCACCGTGGGGGCTGTGCTGGCAGTCCCACACGGGGATCTTGCTGAGCTGCTGTCATTTCTCCTGGGTTCTGTTACAACAAACGCTGTATTTTCATGGTTTCCTACAATAAACTGCGATGCCAGACTGCTCCAGAGCCTCCCTGCCACAGGGGGGCCATAGGCTGGGCTGTCCATGGGGCCAGACTCTGCATGGGGCCAGGGTGCCACGGGCCCAGGGGGCCTTGGCTCTGGGTTGGCTGTGGGGTCGAGGGGCTGTGAGATCACAGGGTTGTGGTGCTGGGCTGGCCATAGTGCCAGGCTGTCCAGAGGCATGTCCAGAGGTAGGCATGGGACCAGGGGCCATGGGGCCAGGCTGTCCTTTGTGCTGTGGCCAGCAGGTGCCAACCCTGCCTAGCCTGGGCAGTGCTGACGTGTCAGATCCTGTCCGTGCTCTGCCCAGCCACGTGGTCACTGCCACCCTGTCACAGGGTGGCAGGGGGCTCCTGGGCTGGCCATTGAACAAACTCCTGCAGCGTTGATGGGGAGTCCTAAGGGCTGCTAGTCCAGCCAGGGAAGCTCCTGTGCTGAGGCATCTTCTCAGAGTGGGTATTGGAGCTGGACCCCCCACCTGGGTACTCTGCATGGCAGGTGGAGGGGCAGGGCCCTGCCTGGGTGGTTGCCTGTCCCTGGTGATCCCTGCCCCTAAGCTGGAAAGGGAGAGGGCCTCAGGGCTGAGCTCTCTGTGAACAGGCAACTCTTTGTAGGGCCCAGCCCTGCAAATCAGGCCCCTGTTCTGATTCCTGGGGCCCTGCCCAGGGCTGGAGGGTGCTGAGTGGGGAAGCAGCAGTCCCAGGCACACCCTGTCCCCTATGGAGCTCTGCCCTAGGCACTCAACCCCGTGCCCTGCTGGCAGGACAGATCTGGGGGCAGGGGGTGCTACACTGGCAGAGCCCCCCATCAGTGCACCCCCCACCCCCTACAGCAGTCTCAGGGCGCCAGGGCACCCCTGTGCTCCAGAGACCCCCAGCCTCTTGCCTGCACCCCAGCACAGCTCTGATAGCTCCCAGCACATGCCAGGGTTCCCAGGCACCTGGCACAGCCACGGGCCCCACCCAGAGCCCACATACTGTGGCCAAGGGATCGTCAGCTGCCCGCTGCGGGGCTGGACCTGGGGCTGTTCCCAGCCAAGCACTGGCTGCATGCCTGCGACCGCATGGGCTTTCTTTGGGGAAGGTTTGGCTCCTTGTTTTTCTGCCTTTTCAGTGGTTGCCAAAACACTCCCAGTGCCCAGGAACAGGCCCAGCTCAAACTGGGGCTGCCAGGGGGCCACTGCTCTGCTCCAGGGATGGCTGTTCCCGAGGTTTGTGCCCCGGCACATGGCCCCCTGTGCCACCACAGAGCCTCTTCTTCCAGCACCCCCCAGAGCCTTTCTGAGGCTCACTCAGTATTTGGAAGACCCTGAGCCCAGACAGGAAGGGGAGGGGAGCAGGACATGCTGCATGCACCCAGCGACACACGTGCAGCTGCACGGCCCTGGCACCGTCACATTCCGCCTGTGCAGCCGTGGGGAAACCGGACGTGTCAAACGAGACACGTCAGATCGTGAACAGAAACCGAGAGTGCAGGAGGGGTGAGGGATGGAGTCTGGTAGGATATGTCACATCCAGAGGCATGCAGGGACCAGGGACATGGTGACACCCCCAGCATGAACCCCAGGACTGCCTGGAACGGGAAATGAGAGCCACCACCCAGGCTGAGGACACCTGTGTGGGTGACAGCCACATCAGGGGAGTCACTATCCCAGAGAAGCCCCCCTGCCACACCACTGTGCAGCCCTGGAGACACATAGCTTCCCCCATCCTTTTATTTTAACTGTGATAAATATACCCCGACCAAGGACCTGCCACCCTGCCGAGCCAAGCCCGGCACCAACACCCCGCAAATAGAGATATTTACATAAAATAACACCACAAAAAGAGCCATTGAATCCCCGGGGGTGAGCACAGGGGGAGCACGAGCCCAGTCCTCCACCCCCGGCACGGAGCAGGGTTGCAAAGCCAAGCGAGTGCGGGGACCGTGGGGTGTGCGGGACCCTCTCTCCCGCCCCCGATCTTTGTTCGTCCAGTTCTGTCATGTGCACGAATCCGGCTGCTCCAGAACCATCCGGCTCCCGCTGCCCACGGCGAGGGGCCGAGCAGCACCGGGGGATGTGCCCGGGGCCGGTGCTGCTCCCCGGGAGTTGGGGGCTGCGGCCGCCCCCTCCCCTCGGCAGCCGCCCTCCTTCCCAGCGCACCCTTCAGAGGTTGTCAGAGCCGGCGGCTGGGTTGGTGTAAGTGAAGGTGCCGGCCCTCGTGGTGCTGCTGCCGGCCACCTTCGGGGGAGGAAAAATGAGGGGGTGTCAGGACTGGGCTGAGTTTCCACCCCGGGGCAGCAGAGGAAGACCTGCACCCTCTCCACGGCCACTATGGGCAACCAAAAATTGCATCCTCCCATCGTGGTGGGCTGCTGCCCCCAGCCATGGGCACCGCGGGCACCCTGGGCCCCCACGGACACCCTGAGCCCCCCCCGGTGCGCAGGAGGAGCCGCGGTGGCCCCGGCCGTGTTCTCGCATGATAAGCTGGCCTGGCGAGTGCGGAGGTAAATATTTACCCAGGCCCCTGGTATTTGCACAGGGTGAGCTGCTCGCAGGGAGCCAGAGCAGCTGGACACGGCCCCCGCCCACAGCCCCGTGTGGGGGGAGCACAGGACACGGGGCTATGAGGCGGCCCCCTGTGCCTCAGATCGCCTTGGAGAGCCCTTTGCGCCTCCAGGCAGCTCCCGGCGCCACACCTGTAGCTCTAGTTTGGGAGCTGCTGTTGCAGGATGAGGGGTGCTGGCTACGGGAATCATCTCCTCAGCCCCCCATCAGCTCTGCAGTGCCCCAACCCTCCTCCCCACCCATGGCAGAGGATGCCGTGGCAGCAGGAGACCTGAGGGTCTGGCTGGGACACAGCAGAGCAGGTGAAGGGGCAGGGTGGGCAGGCAGCCAGGGCCCTGACGCCGCTGGGGCTGGGCACAGGGAGTGGCTGCCCAAGGTCGTGGGGAGCTCCCCGGAGCCAGGCCGGGTCTGCCCGAGCCAGCCACGCACCCGCTCCGAACGCTGCTCCAGCCAGGCGTGAATGTTACACTCACCTCCCAGCGAGGCCGGCATGGGACGAGCTCCCCTGACCACTGTCCCTGCCCTGCCACCTCTGTAATCCACAAGCCAGGGGATGCACCCCTGCTCTCTGCCCTTGCAGCAGCCGGGACCCCAGGTATGGGGCTCTTGCACTCACCTGGCTGTAGGGGTTGGATTTGCTGTTGGGCGACACGTAGCGCCCATGGCTCTGGTACTGGAGGTATTCAGCCATGGGGTGGTAGGAATCTTTCTGGCTGAGCAGGTCCAGCTTCCCTCGGCTTTTCCGGCGGCATGTGCAGGTGGACTTGGGGAGAGAGAAGGGGTCAGGGCTTGGCTGGTGTGGGGACAGGGACCAAGCAGCAGAATGTAGGTGAGGACTGGGATGGGGATGGGGCCTCACCATCAGGAGGAGACAGGTGAAGATGCTGAGCAGCAGCAGGATGCTGACCAGGACCAACAGAGCAATGGCCCAGTCTGGGACCACGGGCACTGGAGCTGGGGATATCACCACTGCGGAGCCTGAGAGAAGTAGAGCTATGTCTGCACAACAGAACTGGGAAAGAACACTGAGAGATCCGTGGGACAAGGCACCAGGGGCTGAGCACCCCTGCATGGGATCCATGTGCTCTTCCCAGTGCTGCCTGCCACAGGTACTGGCAATATGCACTGGCTCTGCTCACTGCAAGCCCCAAGCCCATCACAGCACCAAGTAGGGCCCCTGCCTCAAGCAGGACAGGGCAGTGCTTATGTATGGAGCCCCCCAAGCTTCCCCCAGGCTCCATCCCCCCTCCCTCCCCAGCCTGGAGCCTCCTCTCACTCTGGATGCTGTCCAGCTGCAGGCCCATGATGAAGCCATTCTGGTCCAGGCTCTTCCTCAGGCGCTGCTCAGCAGCATCGGGAGTGACAGCATCACTTCCATTCCCAAACACGAGGGTGGACTGGACCGCCACGGAGCCTTGGCTGCAGGGGAGGAGGCATCAGCACCTGGATTACCCCCTGAGGGGCTACACACCAGGGGAATACACAGCAATACAGCAGCCCCACAAGTGCTGCTGCTGCTCACCTGTACTGCAGCTCACTGCACCCGGTGTAGGTGTGCGTGCCCATGCAGCCAGCGCAGCCGAAGACGTGTTGGAACTGGAAGGAAGCATTGAGGTCATGGCCACCCCCACTGACACCTCCTTTCCTGTCTCCACACAGAACTAAAGCCACTGGCAGAATGGATGCTCGGGGCCCTTCCATGGAAAGCCCCGAGGTGAGGTGGCCCCATCCCAGCACAGCCCAGGGCCTCTGCTGGTGGGGCTGGGACTCACCATGGTCAGGACAGTGCGGCTCAGGCTCCTGTACTGCTCTGATGCTGGGTCATGCAGGCTCTCGTTGAAGCTCCTGTTGATAATGCGGAAGGACAGTGGGACACGGACAAGCAGCTGGACAGGAGCGGGCAGCTGGGCTGCAGTTTTGCTGGGGTTGGGACCACCCTGGGTGGGGGTCTGCCTGGGAGCCGTGCTGCCCTCAGACGTTATCTGGGTGGGAAAGACCTGAGCACTGGTGCTCCCATTGCCTTTGGTGCTGCCATCCATGGTGGGAGCGGCAGAGCTGCCGTTGGTGCCGAAGTGGGGGGCCCAGCTGCTGCTGTTTGAGGTGCCATTGACAGGGGGAATGGCTGGGCTGCCGTGGGCAGGCACCACAGTGCTGTTGGATACGGCGTTGCCTTTGGAGTAGTTGCCAGATTGGAAGTTCGTGGTGTTTGTGCCAGGGAACATGGTGGCATAGGGGATGACAGGGGTTTTGGGCCGACTGCCCCCTGTGCTTTTGGGGAATATATTTGGCAACAAGGTGGTGGTGGTCGTTTCCGTGGTCATCTCCACGGTGGTCGTTTCAGTGGTTTCCATCTCCATGGTTGTCTCAGTGGTCATGGCATGTGCACCTGGAGGAAACCCCCAGAGTCAATGGCTGCAGCCCAGTTAGGGAAGGTTTTACCCAAAAAAAGCTCATCAGCTGGACACTGTGGGAAGCACCATAACCCCCAGGAGCCAAAAGCCAGAGGCTCCGTGTGCCCACGAGGCTAAGGAGACCTTCAGCAACACCCCACGACTTGGGGCTGGTGCTTGGCACTTGTGGCACCACCGAGGGTCCAGATGGAGCTGGCTGGGCACTGACACCAGTGCCATGCCCAGCCCTCCAGATGTCTCCATCCTGGGATGTCCCTGACATGCTGGGGGCTCAGGCATGCCACCCAATAAAGCCCCCCTTGCTGTGGGTGACAGGCTGGGGTGCTCCCGTGCCCTCTGGACCTGCCTGCCCTGGCTGGGGGCCAGTACAGGCAGCTCCCGGGCAGGTTCCCAGTGGGTGCTGCAGGAGCCGGCAGCACTGGAGGAGAGCCCGGGGTCCGGGTGCTCACCGGGACACACCTGCATTCCAGGCTGCAAGCCCCGGGCACAGCCTGCTCCGGCTGGTCCCGGCACAGCCCAGCCCCTGGCCGAGCCCTTCGGACACGACAGGGGAGCCGCAATCTGAGCTCCCAGATACCAACATTCCCGGGCACAAGCAGCCGCGGGTCGCTGCACCCCGGAGACAGAACGGGAGAGGCGACAATGTCCCTGCTGCCAGGATGCCATTGGCTCCGCTATCCCCTGGTTCCCACTTTGAAAGCGATCCCGCTCCTCTCCCCCTGCCTCGGTACCTCCCCGCCTCCCCGGGTGCCAGCCCGGCTCTCTCTGGCTCCAGGTGCCGCCGACCCCAGCCCCTCACCTGTGCCCAGCACCAGCAGCAACAGAAAGACGGGGAACGCCATGGGCTTGTCCGGGGAGTCCCGGCGCCTCGAGGGGCTCGGCGGCGGCTGCTCTCCCGTTAGTTGGTGGCACACGCCTCAATCCAGAGATCCGGAACTGGCAGCTCGACAACGGCCAGAGCTTTATAGAGCACCTGGAGCAGGTGGGGAAGCCCCACCCTGCTGCCGGCTCCAGGGAGGAGGGTCGTTCTGCCCACTTGGCACAGGGGTGCCACCACGCCGATGAGGCCCCCGCAGCATCAGGTCCCCAGGTTGGGTTCCCCGCGCTTCCCTGGCTTGGAGGGGCACCGCTGGCAGCGTCCCTGTGCCGTGGGCGGACCCAGCCTCGTGTGGGGGCACAGAACGGGACAGTAGCCAGGCATCCCGGGGCAGGGGCGGGAGCAGCATCTGCCTGGCTCCCTGGACTGAGCCATGGACCCCAGGATCTGGTGGGGGGCACGGGGGGAGGGGGGGAACACGGAGTACCCCTGCCCCTCGTGCAGGGGGGAGCCTCATCCTATGGCTCAGCCCAGGGTTAATCATTACCGGCTGGTCATCGCCTCGCCCTACACTCAAATAAACACCGGTGACCCCCCCGAAACGCTTACGCAGGTACAGCCCAGGGCCCCACGACATCCCAGTACCTCCCAGTAACCTGCCTCCGGGCCCCAGGGCCCCCCAGCAGGCACAAACCCCCATCCCCATTCAGAACACGGGTGATGCCGGGTGCCGCGCTGGGTGCCAATGCTCCACCCAGAGGTAACGGGCGCCGCCCGTGCCTGGGCACGGGTGACATGTGCTCCTGGCACGGATGGATATCAAAATCTACTGTGGTCCCTCTGGCCCTGCCCTGCAGAGAGCCCTTGTCCCTGGGAGAGCCCAAATCTCTCAGGGGGGTGCTCATTCCCGGGAGGGTCCCAGTTCTTGGGGAGGCCCTGGTCGGGCCCCCCACACTTGACTCCTGGCCAGCCTCATGTGGAGCCAAAGTGCCACCCCTGTCACACCAAAGGGTTCTGAGGTGATGCTGAGAAGGGGAGCAGAGAAGGGGGACCCTCTGCGCTGCAGTGACATGAGGGCAAGGGATGGATGGCCCGGGTTTCAGTGCAGGTGGAATGGGACCCAGCAGCACTCGGTTCCCCCCACAGCGGCCACAGACTGGCCACGTGCAGGCAGGTGCAGGCAAGTGCAGGCAGGATGCAGGCAGCAGCTCTGGGCAAACATATCCTTTCTGAAAGGCCTCACCACGGGAATGGCTCTCCCTATGCAGTGATGCTGACATCTGCTTCCTACTGCTCCAGCCCTAATCCATCTCACTCAGCTCTGGGGACTGTCCCCTGAGCCTCCCCTTCTCCCAAAGTGGGGCGTTGAGGGCTGCAGTTTTCCTCCTGCAGACACCCACAGAGGATACCCTGTGTGGGGGGCTGAGGGGGAGGATGGGGTCCCAGCAACTGCTCTTACCCACCAGCCCTGGGAGCAGGGGCCATTAGCCCACCCTGTCCATGCCCAGTGGGTCCCATTAGCCCACCCTGTCCATGCCCAGTAGGTTCCATGCACCCACCACCACCACCGTGTCTGGTGGGTCCTATGTCCCCATCCCTGCTGTGCCCCATGGGTCTCATGTGTCTACCCTGTCTGCCCAGTGAATCCCATGTGTCCACCCAGTCCATGTCCAGTGAGTCCTGTGTGTCCACCCTGTCAGTGTCTGGTGGGTCCCGTGTGCCCACCGCCATCATACTCCACAGGTTCCATGTGTTCACCCTGTCTGTGTTTCATGGGTTCTATCTGCTCAACCCCACCCTGCCCAATGGATTCAGTGTGCCCAACCTCACAATGTCCAGGAGGTCCCATGTGCCTGTGCCCACCATATCCAGTGTCTACCCTGTCTGTGCCTGAGGGATCCTGTGTGTGCATCCTCACTGTGCCCAGTGAGTTCCTTGTGTCCACCCTGTGTGTCTGTGAGTTCTGTGTGTTCACTCTGCCCATGTCTTGTGGATCCCCTGTGTCCAGCCTGTCCATTCCCAGTGGATCCCCTGTGTCCACCCTGTCCGTGCCCGATGGATTCCCTTTGTCCAGCCTGTCCCTGTCAGGTGGGTCCCTGTGTCCAGCCTGTCCATGCCCGGTAGATCCCCTATGTCTACCCGGTCTGTGCCTGGTGGATCGTTGTGTCTATCCTGCCCATATCCTCTGGATCCCCTGTGTCCATCCCCTGTGTCCGTGCCCGGTGGATCCCCTGTGTCCGTGCCCGGTGGGTCCCGACCCGCCCCGTCCCCGCCCCGCGCCCGCAGGACTCGGGCCGGTGGCTCTGAACGTGCGGCGCCCTCTGGCGGACGCGGCCCCACACGACACCCGCGCCGCGCACCGGCACCGCCGGACGGGACCGGGACCAGAACCGGGACCGGAACCGCGACTGGAGCGAGATCGGAATGGGAGAGGGACTGAAGCGAGACGGGAGCGGGACGGGGAAGGGGACCTCTACTGGAGTGAGACCGGGGGCGAGGCGGGGACTAGGACTGGAGCGAGAGCGGAACCGGACCGGGAGCGGAATCAGGAATCGACTGCAGTAAATGCAGAGCGGGAGTGAGACCGTTACTGGAGCGAAACCGGAGCGGGACAGGGACTAGGAGAAGGAGCAGGAGACGGAGCAGAAACGGAGAGGGACCGCAGCGGGAATGGAATCGGGAACGGTACTGGACCGGGTTCGGAGAGGGTGCAGAAGAAGGACCGGAACAGGAACGGAAATCGCGGTCGCCCCTCGCAGCTCAGCACCAAGCGGTGATTTCACCTGTCCCGGTACTCCCGGGGAGAGCCAGCTGCACTCCCGCTGGGGCCCTGGGCCAGGAACGGGCACAGGCACCGGCTCCGGTCCCGGCCCCAACACCGGATGGCAATCCCGCGTTGCCTTTTTAAGAGGGGCTCGGTGCCGCCGCGCCCATTGTCGCCGCCGCCGCCGCGGGGCGGGGGGGCCGGGCCGGTGCCGGGGCCGGGTGCTCCGGGGCGGGCGGGGTGGAGGGGTGGGAGCACATTCCGCCGCGTTGCCGGGACAGCCGTCGCCGTGGCGACCGGTCCCTGCCGCCGAGCCGCGGTGCGCGCCGCGCAGTTCCCACGGAGCGGCCCAGGCGGCGGCGGCGGCTCCACTCCCTCCGGGGCGGCGGGAGGGCCGGGATGCGGTGCAGTGTTGTGCTCTCGCCACCAATATTGCACTCGTCCCGGCCTNGCAGGAACCGGCGGAACGGCTCGAAGTCGGCAGGGATCGTGTCTGTGGGGAGCAGCACGGGGGGCGTCAGGAGCCGGCGAGGGGAGCGAGCCCCGATAAAGCCCCCGACCCAGGACTGACCCCGCCGTAGGGGCGAGGGAGGGGATGCTCGGCCGACCACGGGCCGGTGCGGGGTCCCGGGAGGCCCTGCTCACCGTTGCAGCGGTACTGCAGGTTGGACCAGATGATGTTCTCCTGGGAGAAGCAGAAGACCCCCAGCCGACCCCCGCGCATCGTGGTGTCGATGATCACACCGGAGTCGGCCACCAGCTGCGGACCCTCGTACAGACGAACTCTGCGGGGGAACGGGGCCCGACCGGTCAGC
>VWYE01000119.1:51930-84235 GCA_013398995.1 Alaudala cheleensis | reverse complement strand
TCACGCCCCCCCCCCCATCACATCCCCCCGCCCCATCTTATCCCTCACGTCCTGTGGCCCCACACCACTGGACCCCCTGCCCTACTGCACCCTCTTATCCCGCTGCACCCCTTTTGCCCTTTAACCTCTCGTCCCCACATGGCACCATCCTACCCTATTGCACCTCCCTGTACGTCATCACATCCCCTGTTCCCATTGCCACCATTACCATCTTACACCCCTTGCCTCTCCACACCCTCCCACCCCATTGCATCCCTCATACCCTGTGCCCCTGACTGCACCCTCCCACCCTCTCGTCTTNCTCCCCACCGCAACCCCCTTGTCCTGGCACATTCTCCATTTCCCATCAGTTTCTACCCCCTCCCCTGCACCACTCTATCCCCACCTCACCTTACAGCCCTGTCACTGCCTCGTGGCCCTCATCCAGGCATGGGGGTCCATCCCCCATTCCAGCCCCCTGCACCCCTCACCTGCTCAGGGTGCCCTTGGGCACAGTGACTGCAGCCCCCACTCCCCCTGCCCACAGGGCACCTGCCTGCACTGAGGACGCAGGACGAGGGCACCATCTCCAAACCTCAGCAGATCATAACACACCTCAGGAAACAGGTACAGGGGGGCTTGGGGCACCCCCTGCCCCGGGCAGTGGGGTGCTGGAGCCCCTCAGGCAGAGGGAACACCCACTCCATGGGTGGGATTTGGCATATCCCGTGGGATCAAACCGGGTGTTTGCTCCACAGAAGTACAATGCTGACTATGACCTGTCGGCCACACAAAGCGCGGACACGCTGGCCTTCGTGTCCCTGCTGGAGGAGAAGCTGCTGCCAGTACTGGTGAGGCTCAGGGGGTGCTGCAGGGAAGGGGGACTCACCAAAAATGGGATCTGCTCCCTGGAGCTGTGCTGGTGGGCTCAGGTGTGTGCCCAGCTGCCAGCAGAGCCAGAGAGCGCTGCCAGCAGCAACATCCCGGGAGCCTGACAGGGTAGGGATGGGGGTTTGGGGGTAGCAGCAGTGGCTTGTGCAGCTTGACCCCAGTGTTCCTGCAGCCCCTCATGGTCTCCAGGGTGGCTGTGCTGGACAGGGGCTCTAGTGTGCCAGCAGTGCTGGCTGCAGCCCCACCGTGGCCAGGCTGTGCATTGTTCTCCACCACAGATCCACACCTTCTGGGTGGACGCGAAGAACTACGTGGAGCACACACGGAAGTGGTACGCAGAAACCATCCCCTTCCCCCTCAACTTCTTCCTGCCCAATGCCATGCACAAGCGGCACCTGGAGCGGCTGCAGCTGATGTGGGGGGATGACTACATGGAGGATGAGGATAAGCTGGAGAAGGAGGTGAGGGATGAAGCCTAGGCACAGTGGATCCTCGGCAGTGTCCGGGGGATCCCTGTGAGGCCAAAATCCAAACTGGGGTCTGGCTTCCCCCCTCCCCTTCCCCCCTGAGCACTGTGGTGGTACCTGGGCAGGTGACAACCCTCTGTCCTCCTCCTGCAGCTCTATCGGGAAGCTCGGGAATGCCTGACACTCCTCTCCCAGCGTCTCGGCTCCCAGAAGTTTTTCTTTGGAGATTCGTAGGTGGCCAAGGGGGGAGAGGGGGAGGGATATGAGAGTTCCCCATACCCCAGCAGGGGAGTTGCAGCCCCTGTGCATTGCTTTGGGGGTGGAACAGGCTTGCAGGGGACAGGGCACCCTCCCAAGGTGGGGTAGCCACATGCCGTCCCCAGGGCTGCTGGGACTGGGAGTGGCTGCTGGGTCTGGGTGGCTTTGGGTGGGGACAGTGGCCCAGGCACGGCTCTCTGTATCCCAGGCCAGCCTCCCTTGACGCCTTAGTTTTCAGCCGCCTGGCGCCGCTCCTGAAGGCAAAGCTGCCCAACGGGAAACTGCAGCAGCACCTGAAGTCCCTGCAGAACCTGTGCAACTACTGCACCTCCATCCTCAGCCTCTATTTCCCCTGGGACAGAGGTGAGAGTTGTCCCCCCCTCCTCACCTTGCAGGCTTAGGGTGACTTGTCCCCCCAGGTACATCCTCAGCTGGCACTCGGTCTCAGGGTGACCCTTCCCACCCACATTTGTGCTCTGCCCCTGCAGGTGATCCCCTGACCGATGCCCCTCGGGCTGCGGGCACAGATGGCAGTGAAGCAGAGGAGGACCCCCACAAACGGCGCAAGCAGCTGCTGTCGGTGCTGGTGGGGCTGGTGGCCATGCTGGGCTACGCCTTCCTGAGCGGCATCGTCTCCATCCAGCGCGGCAGCGTGGGGCCGGCCGGCCGGCAGCCCGTCACCCTAGAGGAGGAGGAAGAGGAGGAGGAGGAGTGAGGATGAGCTGTGTGACTGTTTCTCCCCAGTCCCTGGAACTGACTGTTGTTACACCGGGAGCCTGGCAGCATGGCTGTCCACGGGTGCTCTGCTCTGTGTCCCACCAGGAACCACAGCCCTCTCCGTGGAAGCTCCCGTGCCACACCAATAAACATCCCTCTCTCCACCAGTGCCCTCTCATGCTCCCAGCACCCTCAAAGCCCTTCCCAGTTTCCCCAGTTGCCCAGGCTGGAGTTTTGCAGCGGGCACCAGTGTGTCCTGCCTGTAGCTCTTCCCATTGCTCTCGCCTTGGGTCTTGCTGAGGACCGGGCAGAGGGGGGACCNTGTATTCCATCACACCCCCATCATCTCATCACCATCCCTATCCCATCACACTGCTCTTGTCCTATTGCACCCTCATGCCCCATCACACTCCCTGTCCCACTGCACCCCCTCATCCCATTGTGACTTGTGTCCCATTGAACACCCTCATCACACCCCCCACCTCATTGCACCCCCCTTTTTTCTGTGCCCCCTTGCATCACTGCACTCTTATGCCCTATTGCTCCCCCTGTGCCATCACTCCCCATTGCAGCCCCCTGTCCATCACCCACCCCCACTCCCCACCGCAACCCCCTTGTCCTGGCACATTCTCCATTTCCCATCAGTTTCTACCCCCTCCCCTGCACCACTCTATCCCCACCTCACCTTACAGCCCTGTCACTGCCTCGTGGCCCTCATCCAGGCATGGGGGTCCATCCCCCATTCCAGCCCCCTGCACCCCTCACCTGCTCAGGGTGCCCTTGGGCACAGTGACTGCAGCCCCCACTCCCCCTGCCCACAGGGCACCTGCCTGCACTGAGGACGCAGGACGAGGGCACCATCTCCAAACCTCAGCAGATCATAACACACCTCAGGAAACAGGTACAGGGGGGCTTGGGGCACCCCCTGCCCCGGGCAGTGGGGTGCTGGAGCCCCTCAGGCAGAGGGAACACCCACTCCATGGGTGGGATTTGGCATATCCCGTGGGATCAAACCGGGTGTTTGCTCCACAGAAGTACAATGCTGACTATGACCTGTCGGCCACACAAAGCGCGGACACGCTGGCCTTCGTGTCCCTGCTGGAGGAGAAGCTGCTGCCAGTACTGGTGAGGCTCAGGGGGTGCTGCAGGGAAGGGGGACTCACCAAAAATGGGATCTGCTCCCTGGAGCTGTGCTGGTGGGCTCAGGTGTGTGCCCAGCTGCCAGCAGAGCCAGAGAGCGCTGCCAGCAGCAACATCCCGGGAGCCTGACAGGGTAGGGATGGGGGTTTGGGGGTGGCAGCAGTGGCTTGTGCAGCTTGACCCCAGTGTTCCTGCAGCCCCTCATGGTCTCCAGGGTGGCTGTGCTGGACAGGGGCTCTAGTGTGCCAGCAGTGCTGGCTGCAGCCCCACCGTGGCCAGGCTGTGCATTGTTCTCCACCACAGATCCACACCTTCTGGGTGGACGCGAAGAACTACGTGGAGCACACACGGAAGTGGTACGCAGAAACCATCCCCTTCCCCCTCAACTTCTTCCTGCCCAATGCCATGCACAAGCGGCACCTGGAGCGGCTGCAGCTGATGTGGGGGGATGACTACATGGAGGATGAGGATAAGCTGGAGAAGGAGGTGAGGGATGAAGCCTAGGCACAGTGGATCCTCGGCAGTGTCCGGGGGATCCCTGTGAGGCCAAAATCCAAACTGGGGTCTGGCTTCCCCCCTCCCCTTCCCCCCTGAGCACTGTGGTGGTACCTGGGCAGGTGACAACCCTCTGTCCTCCTCCTGCAGCTCTATCGGGAAGCTCGGGAATGCCTGACACTCCTCTCCCAGCGTCTCGGCTCCCAGAAGTTTTTCTTTGGAGATTCGTAGGTGGCCAAGGGGGGAGAGGGGGAGGGATATGAGAGTTCCCCATACCCCAGCAGGGGAGTTGCAGCCCCTGTGCATTGCTTTGGGGGTGGAACAGGCTTGCAGGGGACAGGGCACCCTCCCAAGGTGGGGTAGCCACATGCCGTCCCCAGGGCTGCTGGGACTGGGAGTGGCTGCTGGGTCTGGGTGGCTTTGGGTGGGGACAGTGGCCCAGGCACGGCTCTCTGTATCCCAGGCCAGCCTCCCTTGACGCCTTAGTTTTCAGCCGCCTGGCGCCGCTCCTGAAGGCAAAGCTGCCCAACGGGAAACTGCAGCAGCACCTGAAGTCCCTGCAGAACCTGTGCAACTACTGCACCTCCATCCTCAGCCTCTATTTCCCCTGGGACAGAGGTGAGAGTTGTCCCCCCCTCCTCACCTTGCAGGCTTAGGGTGACTTGTCCCCCCAGGTACATCCTCAGCTGGCACTCGGTCTCAGGGTGACCCTTCCCACCCACATTTGTGCTCTGCCCCTGCAGGTGATCCCCTGACCGATGCCCCTCGGGCTGCGGGCACAGATGGCAGTGAAGCAGAGGAGGACCCCCACAAACGGCGCAAGCAGCTGCTGTCGGTGCTGGTGGGGCTGGTGGCCATGCTGGGCTACGCCTTCCTGAGCGGCATCGTCTCCATCCAGCGCGGCAGCGTGGGGCCGGCCGGCCGGCAGCCCGTCACCCTAGAGGAGGAGGAAGAGGAGGAGGAGGAGTGAGGATGAGCTGTGTGACTGTTTCTCCCCAGTCCCTGGAACTGACTGTTGTTACACCGGGAGCCTGGCAGCATGGCTGTCCACGGGTGCTCTGCTCTGTGTCCCACCAGGAACCACAGCCCTCTCCGTGGAAGCTCCCGTGCCACACCAATAAACATCCCTCTCTCCACCAGTGCCCTCTCATGCTCCCAGCACCCTCAAAGCCCTTCCCAGTTTCCCCAGTTGCCCAGGCTGGAGTTTTGCAGCGGGCACCAGTGTGTCCTGCCTGTAGCTCTTCCCATTGCTCTCGCCTTGGGTCTTGCTGAGGACCGGGCAGAGGGGGGACCTAAAAGCATCTGTGGCATCTCGGCAGTGTCCCCTGTCCCTTCTCCAACAGCTGTGGGGCTGAGCCCCACATCTCCCCTGCATCAATCTGACGTGGCATCCCTCCTGGCAGCGCAGACAGCCGTTCTGTGGGGCTGGTACCTCCCCTCCACGCTGCTGCCAACCCGTCTGCCCCGAGCAAGGCAGCACAGCCGGGACACAAAACCAGAGCCAAGGGCAGCCGGGGCTGCTCGTCAGGACACGTCCCCAGCCCAGGAGCACTCCCCGCTGCCAGCGGGACACCCGGAGCCCCGCTCCAGCAGCCGGGATCCCTCCAGCGCTGACATCTGTTTGCATTCCACCACGCCTGCCAGCGCCGGGGAGCTCCTGCAGCTGGCACAGCTGGGAGTGCATCGCGTGGGCTGTGAGAGGGGTCAGGGGTGGCCACCTGGGCTCCGTCTGCCCCCGCGGTCCCCTGGGCCACCCGGCGTGGGGCTGGTGCTGGTGTTGGCTTCGCTGCCGTTCCCGCTGGCCGCTGCCGGTTTATGAGTGCACAGATGGAAAGGCGGCGTGGGGCCAGGTCGGCACACAGCCCTCGCTTGTTTGGCTGCCGGCTGCCACCGCCAGCGGCATCCCAGCCCTGCTGCTGCGGTGGCTGAATGTCCCCCGGCCGCGCTCCTGGACACGTGCCCCCCGTGCCCCCCACCCGGGCGCAATGGCCAGGGGCCCCCACACTGGGCTGGAGCAGAGCCATGGTGCTGGGCCAGCTGCAGAGCCTCCCCCATACCGGCCCAGTTCGAGGGGCCCCGCTGGGAGGGGGATGACTCAATGCACCCCCCTCACCCCCCCCCCCCCCCCCNNNNCCCCTTCCTCCCGAACACGCTCCCCTCTAACGTCACTCAGGAAGTATGTGCCCCATGTTCCCGGTTCCCATTAGCTGGAGGGGCTGATGGCTGCTCCAGCAGGAGAAACCACAGCCGCCTGCTCCGGCCAGGGAAAAGCTGGAGCTGCCGACGCCAGAGTTCTGCTCTATATCCCGGCTGCGTGTCCTGACTGCAGCTGGGCCTTGGTCCCTGTCAGCTTTGGGCTCTTCCCTGCTCAGGGGATGCTGCAGTGGAAGACAAGGAGGGAGATGCCTCCCGTTAGGGTGACAGCCCCCTGCATCCCTGCAGCACCGGCCCTGTGGGATGCCCCAGGAACCTGAGCAGAGGAGGGATGGGACCCATGGAGCTCAGGAGGTGCCATCAGCCTCAAATCTGCCTCCTATGGCCCCTAGCATAGTCCCGCCCACTGAGCCAGCACCAAAGGGAGGTCAGGGGTTTGGGCAGGTTTGTAGAAAACCTGTTTATTTTATGAAAACATCTAGAAAAGCACAGGCGTTGTAGCCCTAGCGTCAAACAGGTCCCCTGGGGCACAGGGGGCTGCAGGGGCTGTGCTGCAGTCCCAGCTCCGTTGGAGTCTTCTCTCCAATATGCCACCAGCACCGCGTTCCTGGCATTGGCACCTCACTCCTCTGCTGGCCGTGGCCACGCTAGGCTTGCTGCTTCCAGAGGAACGTCTGGATGGAGTCGCTGGAAGCCACGGCCTCAATGAAGCCGACGTGTGGGTCAGAGATCCCAAAGGACACGTCCATGGGGGAGCTGTGGGGAAAGCAAGAGGGGATGGGGGCTCAGTGGGGTCAGTGGGGCCTTTCAGCAGAGATCAGAACCAAGGCACTCACCGGTTCAGGACCACGAGGACGATGGCGCCGTCGGGGCGCAGGAAAGCCGAGTGCTCCAGGTCACACCGGCGGCACTTCTTGGAGACAGCCAGTCCCACACGCTGTGAGCCCTCAGGGATGAACTTGCTGTGGGGACAAGCAGGGTCAGAGTCTGGTACTTAGGATGTGGTGCCTGGAGCCAGCAGCGGGAGCCAGCAGCCTGTGGCCCCAACACACCTGAAGTGGCCCAGGTGGTAGAACATGGGCTGCTTATAGAAGACGTCCTTGCTGCTATCCACAATGACGGGGCTGTCCACATAGTTCTTGCTCCAGTTGGGGCCTCCCTCCAAGTCCAGGGCCAGGTTCCAATCAGTCCAGCCTGTCACGTAGTTGTTGAGGTTCTGCAGGGCAGGGGTTGGTACTGAGCCACAGTCAGGCCCAGGGGCTGACCAGGGTGGCTGGTGCATCCATGGCTCCCACCAAGCCTTACCGTCAGGATGCTGTGACTGTACTTGCTGCCACGGTCCCAGCCACCCAGCACCACCCTGGGCTCCCAGAAGTATGAGCCTGTGGAGGCCTCCGTGGAGAGGAGGAAATAGTTCGGGAAGAGGTGATGGGTGATGGAGAGTGTCAGGTCGATGGGCGCCAGAAAATCCAGGTACCAGTGGATGCCGATGCCGCTGATGTAGCTGGCAGCCACAGGGTCTTTGAGAACCTGGCAGGAGAAAAGGGTCACCAGTACCCAGGGCTGGGAAATCTGCTGTGGGGCCAGGACAGCTGCTATGAGGACTCACCACCTCAGCCCAGTAGGGCAGCATCACCCTCTGGTCATCCAAGATGATGAGGTGGACATGGCTGTGGGAGCTGTTGGCCAGCGCCGGGCCCAGGTCCTGGGCAATGAAGTCCCTCTGGTGCTCAGGGGAGAAGCCCAGGCACTGGAAGGGGTAGAAAACGATCTCACCAGCCGTGGGCTCATTCCCTGCCGTCACTGCCCAGAAGGTCAAGTTGTGCTTGGCATATTCATCCAGGAATCTGGTGTGGGGTAGACAGTGAATGGTCCCGTTACACCTGTGCCAGCCTCAGCTCCAGGTATGGCATCCCCAGCACCCACCACACTCCCGTGGCCTCTCACCGGATGAAGTACTTGGCCCAGGCTCGGTGGTACTTGTCCCCAGGGCTGCCCTTCAGTGTNCCCATCCCATCCCATCCCACACAGGTGTAAGGATGAGTCCTCTCCCTCCCCACTGGAAGTGCTCCCCTTCTCCTTCCTATTTCATCCCATCCCATCCTATCCCATCATGTCCCNAGAAGTATGAGCCTGTGGAGGCCTCCGTGGAGAGGAGGAAATAGTTCGGGAAGAGGTGATGGGTGATGGAGAGTGTCAGGTCGATGGGCGCCAGAAAATCCAGGTACCAGTGGATGCCGATGCCGCTGATGTAGCTGGCAGCCACAGGGTCTTTGAGAACCTGGCAGGAGAAAAGGGTCACCAGTACCCAGGGCTGGGAAATCTGCTGTGGGGCCAGGACAGCTGCTATGAGGACTCACCACCTCAGCCCAGTAGGGCAGCATCACCCTCTGGTCATCCAAGATGATGAGGTGGACATGGCTGTGGGAGCTGTTGGCCAGCGCCGGGCCCAGGTCCTGGGCAATGAAGTCCCTCTGGTGCTCAGGGGAGAAGCCCAGGCACTGGAAGGGGTAGAAAACGATCTCACCAGCCGTGGGCTCATTCCCTGCCGTCACTGCCCAGAAGGTCAAGTTGTGCTTGGCATATTCATCCAGGAATCTGGTGTGGGGTAGACAGTGAATGGTCCCGTTACACCTGTGCCAGCCTCAGCTCCAGGTATGGCATCCCCAGCACCCACCACACTCCCGTGGCCTCTCACCGGATGAAGTACTTGGCCCAGGCTCGGTGGTACTTGTCCCCAGGGCTGCCCTTCAGTGTTCCCCTCCCTGTCATTGCTCCATTTGTCTTCATCCAGACGGGGGAGGTCCAGGGGCTGGCGTACAGTGACAGCGGCCACTTGGCCACTGCCTGGGCTGCTTGGAGGATGGGGATCTGGGGAGAAGTAGGGTGGCACAGAGTTCTCTGGGTCTGTCCCAGTGCTGGCAGTGCAGGCAGCAGGAGGAGTCATCTCCCTCTCTAGAGGGTAGAAGGTGCTCCCTTTCCCCATCCCACTCCATCCCATCCCAGCCCATCCCATCCCATCCCATCCCATCCCATCCCATCCCATCCCATCCCATCCCATCCCATCCCATCCCACACAGGTGTAAGGATGAGTCCTCTCCCTCCCCACTGGAAGTGCTCCCCTTCTCCTTCCTATTTCATCCCATCCCATCCTATCCCATCATGTCCCATCGCATCCTTTCTCCCACCCAGGTGTAAGGATTACTCCTCTCCCTCCTGATCAGCAGGAAGGACCTCCCTTTAATCCCCTGTCTATTCTGTCCCATCCCACCCCATCCCATCCTGTCCCATCTATCCCATCCCACTCCACCCCACCCTACCCCACCGAGGCAGCAGACCCAGTCCCTCAGACCCTTCCTGCAGGACTCACCTTCATGCGTGTGTCCTCCTCTGTCAGGTTGAAGTGCCTCATCTCGAAGTCGCCCTCGGCATCAGCGTAGGTGTACAGGCGTATGGAGAAGTCAGTGCTGGCCATGGGCACACGCACCAGGTTGTACTCAATGCCTGAGGACAGGGCAGGTGGTGATGGGCATCCTCGAGTAGCATTTGGGGATCCAGATCCCCCAGCCCCTCAGAACAAATCTCAGCAGCCAGACCCCAGCTCTACCACCCAACAGCGTTGCCTGCCCTGGGCTCACCTTCCTCGGAGAAATAGGAGCGGAGCAGGTGATTCTGGGCATCCTTGGACAGGGACTGGATGTTGATGGCAGCCGCATCAGTGATGGAGCCACCAAACCCCTTCACCTTCTGGTACCTCTGCGCTGTGTCCAGGGTGAGGTGGAAATCTGTGGGGACACACAGTGTCACTATCCCTGCCGTGTAGGACAGCCTCTGTCACAGCAGGTGCAGCCAGGGTGGTACCTGGGGTCTTGGCGTTGTGCTGGAATCTCCCCTCACTCCGCTCCAGCCTCTTGCCAGCCTTGCTGCTCTCATACTTAACGTAGGAGCCAGGAGCTGGCAGGACCAGGGGGTCCAGTGTGTCACAGTACGTGGCACTGCAGGCACAGACCAGTGAGCCATGCCCAAAATCCTTGGCATCACAGGGACGGCCACCTGCAGCAGAGGAAAGACCGGGTGGGCACTGAGGGCTGTGGCAGGAGCCCAGCTCATCCTTTCGACCCTTTACAGACTCCAAATCTGCCATCCTCCAAAGCTCAGGGACAAGTGCCAGCACGTACCTGTGGCCTCCAGGGCTGCCTGTGCCAGCAGGAGCCAGCCCAGGACACTGGCACAGCCTGGCCCCATGGCACCTCTGCTGCAGCGGCTCAGACGATGCCGATGGACTCACTGGAGCTGGGAGCAGGGGGAGGTGTCAGCACCCAGAGCTTCTCAGCCTGACCCAGCCCCACACAGGGACAGGGACACAGGGCAGGGAGAGCCCCAGCATCATCTCCCTGCCCAGGGACTTTGGGGACCACTGGACCCCCCTGCCAGGGTTAAGCCTGTCCTGCCCTCTACCCATTGCTCCAGCCCAGCACTCACCTTCCCTCCCACCTCTCCAGAATCTACCAACAGTTCTGGCTATGTCCCAGGTGGGGGTGCAGCCCCCCAGGTGTGGGCACCCTCCAGGTGTGAGCCACCCCACTGGCCCGCTGTTCTCAGCCACCCACGCTCACTGTACCCAGCAACTTTGTTCACTCCCGTCAACTGCCTCCCACTCCTTCTCCCTCCTCGCTTATTCCACAGCTGTGCCATGCCATGTCACGCCATGCTGCATCACCCCATGTATCCCCAGTGCCTCCTGAGCCGTGGATAGGAGCAAACAGCTCCACACTCCCAATCCCACACGCATGGCAGCTGGGGCTTGTGCAGCCAGAGTGGTTTGGGGCTCAAGCCCCTGGCATGGAGAGTCCCACATTCCCCTGTTCTATGCAGGTGTTCACACCCTGTCCTGTCCTTCCCGTGGTGCTGGGCAAGCAGCCTCTCAATGAGAGCAGAGGAGGAGCCATCTCCAAGCCTCGGGACCCTGCTGCCAGACTGAGGACACCTGGGGACCTCTGCCAGGGTGGGATGGTGCTGTCCTTTGCTCCCTGAGATCTCTTGGGATGTGGAGTGGGTCCAGGCAGCTGTCCCACCTTCATTGCCTCCCACTCCCTGCCTGGGAATGATGCCCAGCTTGGCCAGGGCATGGCCTCTGCATGGTCCTGCTGCCCAGGGCTGCCCCATGCCCATCCCCATCTCTATCCCCATTCCCACCTGCTGAAGCCGCCTCGGATTTGGGGGACTCACCTGCTGCCAAACGACCTCTTGCTGTGTCTGTGGCAGCGGTGGCGGGACCTGTGTCCTGGCCGTGCCTGGTGGGAGGTGACGCCTCTGGTGGAGCAGGAAAGGTGAGTTTGGCATGGGACAGCTCATGGGACTCTGAGTTTGAAGAGGAGCCTGGGGATGATTTTGCAACCTGGCTCCAATAAGCTTTCCACACACCGCAGCATTTGCAAAGCTCTCCTGAAACCTGTTCCAGTGGCCAGAGGGAAGCTGGGGAGGGGAGGATGCTCACCAGCCCCCCCCCCCCACAAGCCCCATAGCCAGGCCTGCCCTGCTGCCCTTGGGAAGAGGCCCACGGCAGCAGCCCTGTGTCCCTGGGACACTCAGACAGGGCAGGGCTTGTTGTGCCCACCCAGGGTCCCTGCTCAACCCGGCAGCAATTTGGCTTTGCCAGTGCCACTGCCATGACCTGTGTCCCGTTTGTGGCTGCTCCAGGACCTTTCCTGGCACGGGCAGAGGCAGCAGCCGATCATGGCAGGGACCCCCGAACCCTCCTGCTGGCTCCGCGGGCGATGGGCACAGCGGGGGCTGCAGGCGCTGCCCACCGAGGTCCCCTCGCCCCCCACGAGGGAGCCCCACGCTTGCAGCGGGCTGGGTGGAGCCGGCTGTAGCAGTTTATCATCTGCAAAACAAGTCTGGGCTCCGCACCGTCTAATTTGGGAACCTTCCTAATTGCAGGCATCTGCTCCGCAGGAGAAACAGGAGGCGGGCAGAGGCACGGGGGGAGCGGCATCTGCCCCGGGGTCCCCCTGGGGCAGCTGGTGAGGGTGGCCAGGGAGGCAGACCCCCACCAGGGACCACAGACCCTCACACAGTGACCACAGACCCCCACACAGTGACCACAGTCCCCCACTCAGTGTCACAGCCCCACCCAAGAACCACAACCCCTGACCCAGGGTCACAGCCCCTCACTGGAGATCGCAGCCCCCCCACCCAGGGCTGCTCCTGCTGCCACCAGAGAAGGGATCCCCCAGCCCATGCTGTAGGCAGTGGCGATGATATGGGTGGTTCCTCCAGCCTCACCCCACCCCGCTCACCCATTGCCGGGGATGTTGCACCCCCCACTCCGTTTCCCAGCTGGCTTTTCAGCAGGGAGGGAAGGCACCATCCTGCGGCAGCTGCGGTTCCAAACAGGCAGGAGCAGGGAGCCAGCCCAGAGGGGCTGGGCCAAAGCCTTTCCCTGCACACTTGTCCCTGAGCACTGCTGCCCACTGGGGGTGAGGGCTCCGTAAGTGCCATCCCAGCACAGCAAAGGTCCAATGTCCCTTGGGAAGGGGACATTCCCAAGGTGTCAGGAACACTGTGCCAGCAGGACCAGGGCCATGACCCTGTGCTGGGCACTGATGAGGTCACACCTCTAATTCTGGGGGTCAGTTCTGTGCCCCTCATGACAAAAGGGACATTGAGGGGCTGGAGCATGTCCAAAGAAAGGAATGGAGCTGGGGAAGGGGCCGGAGCACCAGGACAGGAGGGAGCTGGGGGGAGGGGGGGGGGGGGGTATCCTGGAGAAAAGGAGGATCAGGGGGGACCTTCTGGCTCTGCACAACTCCCTGACAGGAGGGTGTGGCCAGGTGGGGGTCAGGCTTTGCTCCAAGGGAACATGGTCCAGACAAAGCGGAAACGGCCTCAAATTGCATCAGGAGAGATGTGGCATTTCCCAGGAGAGGTTTAGGTTGAATATTAAAGAAAATTTTTTCATGGACAGGACTGTCCAGCCCTGGCATCAGCTGCCTGAGGCAGTGGTGGGGTCACCATCCCTGGAGGAATGTAACAAATCTGTATGGAGCACTTGGGGACACGATTTAGGGCTGGCCTTGGCAGTGCTGGGGGAACGGTTGGACTTGATGATCTTCGAGGCCTTTTCCAACCTCAAGGATTCCATGATTCTATTCTATGATTCTAAGCACAGGCAGCGTGACCCAGCTGCTGTTGGGGCCAGCATTCCCCAGGAACACGGATAAAAGCAAAGGACAGGCTGATGTGCTCCATGAACAGGGCTGGGATGCAGCCCGGTGCCACCTTCACACCACACTCCAATAAACCAGCTGTAAAGCCTCTGGGTTTTTCATTTTCCCCAACCTCAGCAGTTCCGTAGTCTCACACAGGGGCATTGGCCAAGGAGAGCTCTGACTTTCTCATTCCTGTACTTCAAAGGTGCTGGTAACGTTCCCAAAGGCACAGGGAATACTGTAACTGGTATTTAGGGAAAGCAAACAGGACGGGGAGGTCATTGCGGGCTGCGGCTGGTGTTGGCCACAGCCAGAATAGAGAGGACTCTGTCCAGAGGCCACCCTGGAGAGGTGGCACCAACCTAATTTGTCCATAAGGTTTGGTGGACAGGGACACTGATATCATTTACTCTGCCTTTCCGACAACGTCTGACATTTGGATTAAAAAAAAAAAAATTCCCCCCAAAAAAGTAGGCTGGGGAAAACCAACAGCACATATGGAATGAATCAAGGGCTGGCAGCGGCCGAGGCTCCAGCTGCAGGGATAAACAAGGAGCCACCCGCAGGCCACGGGGGCCGGAGCCCCCGGGGCACCCCTGGCCCCGCGCCGCCCCGCCGAGGAAAACCGAGCGATTTCCGAGCGCGTAGAGGAAACACTGACGGGAACGGCGCATTCCGGAGGGAGCGCGTCATGGCTTTATTTGGCGCCCGTGACACACGCGAAGGTTTCAAGGGGGCCACGTGTGGAAGTGTGGTCCAGGAGACGGTGCAGAGGGAACTTCCAGGGGGATGGGAAGTGCCGGGAGGGAGGGGAGGCTGGGAAGCAGCAGGTCCGGCCAGACACCGGTGCCAGGAGCATACGGAGCCCCTCGTGCAGGGGCTGCACTCCCAGCAGTGGGTCACCTTCTTCTTCCACCCTTGAGGGATGCTGAAAAGGGTGGAGGAAGAGTTGAACCCTGGAGCCTCCCAGAGCCCCCCAGCACTCCCCTGGCTATCACTGCTGGCGCCACAGGTAGGTCTGGATGGAGTGGGCTGGAGCCACAGTCTCAATGAACCCCATGGCAGGGTCCCGGATTCCAAATGGCACATCCCGGCCAAACCTGGGGAGCGAGAGGGGCTGAGCAGGTCGGCACAGCCAGGGCTGAGCATCACCCCTGTCTCCTGCCTGGGCTGACCTGTTGAGGACCACCAGGACAAGGGCACCATCGGGGCGAAGGACAGCCACGTGCTCCAGCTGGCAGAGGAGGCAGCGGCGGTGGCTGCTGTGCAGCCCCACCCTCCGGGAACCCTCGGGGATGAACTTGCTGTGGGGAGAGGACCAGGAGAGGGTTTCTGCCCCTGGTCTGGGGCTGGCAGCAGCCCCTGAGCCCCCCTGACCCACCTGAAATGTCCCATGTGGTAGAACATGGGCTGCTTGTAGAAAACATCCTTGCTGCCATCCACGATGACTGGGCTGTCCACGAAGTTCTTGACCCAGTTGGGGCCTCCCTCCAGATCCAGGACCAGGTTCCAGTCAGTCCAACCAGACACAAAGTGGTTCATGACCTGGGGGGGCAGGGAAGGGGCTGAGCAGGGCTCCCCCAGCCCCCGGAGGGCAGTGTGGGGGCCGTACCGTCAGGATGCTGTAGCTGTAGTGGTCCCCCCGCTCCCAGCAGCCCAGCGACACGGCGAAGCGGAACGTGAAGAAGCCCGTGCAGGCCTCCGTGTAGAGCAGGAAATGGTCAGGGAAGAGCTTGTGGGTGGCCTCCAGGCTGCAGCCAGGTGGGACGATGGCATCCAGGTACCAGTGGACCGCCAGGCCAGCCACATAACGGGCAGCGGTGGCATTTCCCAGGACCTAGGGAGGAAAGGAGATGCCTCACACTGGGGCTACCCATGCCTGAAGCCTGTGGGGATGGGCTTATGGACTCCATGTGCCAGTGTGGTCTCTCAGGGCCACCTCTTGTCCCCTCCCATGGGCACCACAGCTCACTCCACCTGCAGCCCCCTCCCTGCAGCACTGCACCCTTTGAGCAGCACCCTAGCATGGATCTGGTGCCCCAACATGGCTTTGGCACCATGCTAAGGGGGTGGGGCAGAGGTGGGCCCCTTGGTGGGCCCCTTGCCTCCCACCTGGCTCTCCTGCTGCCTGGTCCTCCCACCACATCCCCCTGGGGTGGTCCAGCCCTGTGGCCATGCCATGGCTGGAGGCAAAGGAGGGGCATGCTGCCTGGCTTGAGGCTGGGGCAGGAACACGTCTTTCCTCCTTGTTTAAGGCAATTGCCCCAGACAGCCCTTGCAGCATTGTGGGGGGAAACCATATCAGCCCAAACTTTGCCCAGAAAAGGTGCTGGTGTCCAGCAGCACTGCCAGGATCCAGGGATCCAGGATGTGGGTGCCACCTCCTGTCCTCAGTCCCGCCGGGCACACGCGGAGGCGGCTACTCTGGAAGGAGCCAGTTACTCTGGAAGGAGCCAGTTACTCTGGAAGGAGCCAGCTCCAGCTCCCACTCCGGCAGACCCGGTTTGCTCCCACTCTCTAGGGCTGGGAGAAGCCACTGGCTCCATTTCCAACAAAGCCTGGGGCTGGGGTGTGAGGCAGAAGGGAAGGAAGGGGCGCTGCTCTTCACCACTTTGGCCCAGTGCGGGAGGTGGATGCGCTGGTCATCGAGCATGAGGAGCCGTGTGCGGTGGGGGCTGCGGGCCAGCGCGGGGCCCAGGTCCTGGGCGATGAAGTCCCGCTGCTGGGCAGCTGTGAAGGCGATGGTGGGGGCCTGAGGGGGGGTCAAGAGCCCTGCCAGTGGCTCGTTCTGCGCCGTCACTGCCCAGAAGGTCACATTGCGTTTGGCGTATTCATCCAGGAACCTGGTGCAGAGAAAGGGGGGCAGAATCAGCTGTGCTCCCCCACCCCACTCCCCAATCCTCCCTCTGTCCATCTCAGCCTGGTTCCGGAGACAGTACTTGATGAAGTAGTTGGCCCAGGTCTTGTGGTACTTGTCCCCTGCCTTCCCCTTCAGAGTCCCTTTCCCACGGACATCCCCGTTACTCCTTATCCAGGCTGGAGCAGTCCAGGGGCTGGCAAACAGCAACAGCGGCCGCTTGCTCATGGCCAAAGCTCTGCGCAGGAGGGGAATCTGTGGGAGGGGGCAGAGGGACAGGGTCAGCTCCAGCTGCAGCTCCCCAAAACCACGGGGCCCAGTCTGGGAGGAAGGGGAGAACTCAAGGGACCTCAGCAGGGACTGGTAGCTGGCAACACCACCCCACAGCACAGCGCCCTGGCTCCTCACCCTGCCAGCTGGGATGCGCCAGGACGTGCCCCGGAGGAGGTGCCAGCTCCCACAGGCTGTCCCCATGCACCCTGCCACGGTGTGCAGGGCTCAGCAGCACCTGGTCCTGGGGGTCCCAGCACACGCAGGAGCTCCGGCGCGAGAGGGGACAGGGTGCTGATGGCAGCAGCTTCAGCCTCCCACCTTCATCTTCACGTCCTCGTCCACCAGCCTGAAGTGCTTCAGCTCGTAGTCGTTGGGGACATCATCGTAGCTGTAGGGGCGCACGGAGAAGTCACTGCAAGCCATGGGGACCCGGATGAGGTTGTACTCAATCCCTGAGGAGCAGGAAAAACATCAAGCGGCACTGTAGCAGGCATCCAGGTTGACGATGTCCCTGCAGCGGGGACAGGCACAGCCACCTCTGGTGACCCCGCGATCTGCTCACACCGCCGTGCCCTCACTTCTCACCGCTCTCAGAGAAGTAGGAACGCAGCAGGTTGTCCTGGGCTGGCTGTGACAGCTTCAGGATGTTCATGGCAGCAGCATCGGAGAGGGACCCGCCGAAGCCCTTCATGTGCTGATACAGCATGGAAATGTTGAGCGTCAGCAGCAGCCCTGAGGGAAGAGCCCGGCTCAGTCCGTGGTGCCTGGGGGTCCCGCGGTGGCACCGCCGCCCACCCGTGGCAGTACCTGTGGTGTGCAGACTGCTCTGGAATTTCCCCTCGCTCCGCTCCAGCCGCTTGCCAGCCTTGCTGCTCTCATACTTGACGTAGGAGCCAGGGGCTGGCAGGACCAGGGGATCCATAGTGTCACAGTACGTGGCGTTGCAGACACAGACCAGCGAGCCATGGCCAAAATCCTTGGGGATGCAGGGTCGGGCACCTGGGAGGTATGGGAGGGTGGAGGTGGCTGCCGGCTCAGGAACGCGTCCCTGTCTGCTCTCCCGCCTGCCCCGGGGCGATGTCATTGTCCCCGTGCTCCGCATCCCGGCACCTCCCGGGCACCCAGCTCCGCTCTGCCTCTGGCCTCCTGTCCTTGCCCCAGGGTGCCCAAGCCCCGCTGCCACCCCCGCGACGTCCCCGCGCTCACCTGCCACCTGAAGCACTGGCACCAGCAGCAGCAGCAGCCAGCCCAGGATGCCGCCAGCCCACATGGCCCTTCCGCGTTCCCCAAGCTCTGGCAGGTCCCAGGGAGCAGCACCTACGGCGGGGACACCCTCAGTCAAGGTGGGGGGATGAAGGGATCAGCCCCATCTCCTCAGCCCCTGTTCCTCCTTCCAGTGCCATGGAGATCCTGCCACATACTCCATCCACCCCCCCCTCAAATACCCTCATCTTGTAGGTAGGTTGGGCAGGGTCCATCCCTCCCAGGAGCCCTCACCCCACCCGCCTTCACCCCAGCTGCTCCCGACCTGCGCTGCCGCCAGCCCTCCTCCTCCTCAGCAGCTCCAGCCTTTACAGGGAGCTGCTGGGAGACCTCCCTCCGCAGCACACCCTCTCCCACCCCCACAGCTCCTCCTTACTCTCCTCCCGGCCCGTACCTGCCCCCGGCCGCGGACCCGCCGTGCATCTCCTCGCCGTGGGGCTGAGGAGCGCCAGGTCCCCTTTGCCCTCCGCCGCCCCGAGGAGGGACAGGGACATGGTGCTGGCAGCCGTGCCTGAGTGAAAGGTCCAACCGGCACAAGGAGGTGTCATGGGGGCAGAACTGAGACCCCACTGCTATCCCTGAAGGAAGAGCTGATTCCTTTGTTTTGTCAGGCAGGGTCTGGATGAGCCCCTGGGAACCCAGCAGAGCCAAGAGCAGGCTCATGGCATGACTGCCTGTCCTGCTGGGGACCTCCAACAGCACCCTGGGACACCCACTTATCCCTGCCTGCCACGCCACTGTCCCCACTGTCCCCCAGGAGCCTCAGGGCCGGGCACTCAGCACAGGAGCATCCAGGACACCCAGGCAAGGTCAGTGAATGTGACTGCACAGCTCAGGGCACCGTAAGGGCACAGTGGCTACATGAGAGCTGGGCCTGTTGCCATTCCCCCCCAAGCCTTTGGCATCACTCTCCCCAACTCAGCACGTGCTGGGGAAGGCAGCAGCACTGGCAGGAGTGGCAGGAGTGGCAGCAGTGGCAGCAGTGACAGCAAATGGGCAATAACCCCAGCTCCTGGGCAAGCAGGGCTGCACTTTGGCTGTCAACAACAGCAACTGGACCCTCAAAGGGAACCCTGCTGTCCCAACACCATGCCAGGAGCAAAGCCCAGCTCTGGTACTCTGGTAGCACTCCCTGCTCCTCCAAGTGTGACCCTCCAGCCCAATGAGCCAGGGCTGAACTGGGCCAAGCTCACCTGGGCACGCAGACCCCACCTGGTCCCATCACCCAGGATGTTCCCACTCCTGTAGATATGTACCCATCACAGCGGGGACATCCTCAGCATCTCCACACAGGCGTGGCCCAGGGAATGGAGAGTGGCCGGATCCCAGCCACAGCTTCCAGCCACAGCTCCGCTGTCCTGGAGCATCAATCACCAGGTCAGGGCTCCCCTGCACAGGGTTAAACTGCTCCGTTAGCTTTCCCTCCATGGGTGGAGCAGCACTTCATGACTAATTTTCTCCATTTCTGGCATATCAGATTCAGCTCTGGGGCAATTCAATTCATCAAAGTTCCTTCTACCCCCAGCACTGCCCTGCTGTGGGCCCTTGCCACAGTTCCACGCCTCTGCTGGGAGCTGAGCCATGCGACACCTGGGCCAGCTGCCACTGGGGCTGGGGCAGATGGGGCCAGGTAGCCCCTGGTTACGTCTCATGGGGCAAACAGGTGCCCCAGGAGGGAGTTCCTGTCCCTGTCCTGCTGCACTGTGGATCTCCCACCTCCAAGTGATTAAGGTGTGACCAGACTGCTACACCCAGGCTAATGAGCCCCAATTTTGAGGAGGGATTAATAGCAATCAGCCACGTCCAAGCTCACTTTCATCCATCCAGGATGCCCCCGCTCACCCTTCTCATTCCAAGGTCCAGTTCTTCCTGTCCCCCATCAGCCACAGCCCCCCCTAATTGGCTCAGGTCCCACAGCTTCTGGAAGCAAAACACTGCGGAGGCTGCTGGAGCTCATCCTTATCAACACCAGCTGATAAGAGTGTCCTGCTGAGCAGGAAAAGTGAGACCCAGGGGCCGGGCAACGCCTTGCATGGAGCTGCTGGCACAGCCCCCAAAGCCGCTTCTTGCAGCCAATCTCCAAATATGGGGAGCTCCTGGGGGTCGCAGGAGCCTCGTGGCATCGTGTGACTGCCCTTTGCAGTGCACAAGGTGGGTTTGTTCCAGGATGGGGTCAAGGACATGGGGTCAAAGGAGCCATCAGAGGAGCCATGGGGTGAATTTTGTCCCTAAGCCAGGGCAGTGGGGATGGGGACCCAGGGAGCTGGGGTTGTTTAGCCTGGAGAAAAGGAGACTCAGAGGTGACCTTATCACTCTCTACAACTTCCTGAAGGGTGGCTGTGGTCAGCTCGGAGTAGGCCTCTTTCTCCAGGCAACAACAGACAGAACAAGAGGACACAGTCTCAAGCTGCACCAAGGGAGACACAGGCTGGATATTAGGAAAAAGTTTTTCACAGAAAGAGTGATAAAATACTAGAATGATCTGCCCAGGGGAGGTGGTGGAGTCACCATCCCTGGATGTGTTTAAAAAAAGACTGGATGTGGCACTTGGTGCCATGATCTACTTGAGGTGTTAGAACATGGGTTGGACTCGATGATCTTAAAGGTTTCTTCCAACCTAGAAGAAAATTCTGTGAAAATGGAGCAGGGCTAAGTCACCTTTCTGGGGATCCCGGCTCTGTCATCGATGCCAAAGAGCCTCAGTGTGTGGCATCACAGCAAGTCCTTCCCGGCAGTGAGACCCCGGCCCAGAGCACGTGGGGACAATCCTCAGGGTGATCACTGGCTCCAGGCTAGCTGCTGCGGGACCCCGGCAGCCCCCAGTCACTGTGAGCCCCAAACAAGGCAAGGCTTTGCACAAGAATTAATGAGCCGAGCCAAGCCCAACGACGTCGGAGGATTCGCCCCCGCTACGTTTATCCCAGAGCCAGTCGGTCCTTCAGCACCGAGCCGAGCGCAGGGACGAGGGCACGTGGACCAGAGTGATTCAGCATCCGGCCACCAGCTGTTAGCACCAGGGCAGGTAAGTAAGAAACAGGTGGGGGAGCAGCCCTGCACCGGGAGTGGGATGCTGGGAGCACGGTGATGGGAATGGGACTAGCTGCAGTTATGATCCTGGAGAAACATTTCCCTCTTGTGGACAAACACAAACAGCCTCGGGGCAGGAGCAGGGTGCTCTCCCCAGGACTCTGGCGGCACGCCCCGGAGCTGTGGGGTCCCAGGAGTAGCTTCCCTGTGGCTCTGTGGCGTGCCAGTGTCCCAGGGTGACACTGTCACTCTCTGACCACGCCTGGGCTGTGCTCAGCCCACGCAGTATTGGGGCTGTCAGTCCTGACAGCACCCCTGGGCACATCCCGCCTGCACGGATCAGCCCAGGGGCCCCGACGCCCTCCTCGCCCTGAAATTATGACCTCCCTGCCCTAATCTCCTACTCTCACACCCCGCCAGCTCCCTCCCTCCTTCCTGGGTGTGCCCACACTCAGCACCCACTCCTGGTTCTGTCCCCGCTTGCTCAAGCCACCCCAGATCTGTGGGTGGGTGCTGAGCCCCTGGTGCACCCCCACCCTCCTCACCACAGTGGGGACCCCTCAGCTCAGCCCCCATGGAGAACAGAAGGCTCCAGGCAGGGCTGCCACAGCCTGGACAGTCTCCCTGTCCTAGAAAAGCCCCAGGAGGAGCTGGAATTGCCCTGACCTCAGGCAGAGCTGGCTGGGACCCTGAGACCCCATGCTGCGATGCTCCTGAGACTGGCCCTGCCTCCAGCCCTGGCCTCAGGGGGCTTGGTCTGGGAGAGACATGACCCACACAGCCCCTGGACTGACATCAGGCTGCAAGTGGCTCCAGATTGGCAGGAAAAGCACAGAAAACTAAAGCTTGGCTGCAATCCCTGCTCAGCCCTTCCATCAAGGGGGGGGTGTCCAAGCGCTTTGTCCCTGCTCCTGATGCAGCACCCAGAGCATCTGCATTCAGGGTGAATCCTGAGCCACTTGGCTAGGTCCTCAAACCTGCCCCCAAAGGCAGCAGGAGTGCACACGGGCCCTGCTTAGCCCCAGCCAAGCAGTGCATGCTTGGAACTGGGAGAAGACTCATGCCTGGAGCATCTCTCAGCAGGGTGAGCCCCACGGGGAACTGAAGTGGGCAGAAGGGCAGCGGGTGGGCAGGGAAAAGGGCTGCCCCACGATGTTCCGGGTGCTCTGCGCCACTTGCCAGGCTCCAGCAGGCTCCATGCCGGGGTGGCACCCAGCCACAGTGCCCAGGAGCGGGGGAGGCACCCAGACGTTTCTCTTCCAGCCGCAGACTTCCAGGCAGCATCCGTGTTTAATGTCAGAACAGCAGAACACAGCCTTTGCAGCCTGGGGGGGTCTCCACCCTGAGGGGCACCGGTGCCCCCGGCCCTCCTGCACACATCCCCGGCCCGGCCCGGCCCACTCCGGCCCCGCCGCGGCCCCGGGGAGCCGCTTCCCCCGCACGCCCTGGCCCGAGCCCGCGGGCAGCTGGGGCTGCGTGTCCGGCCCGGCTGCATCCGGCCCCTGGCCGGCCATGGGCACCTCGGCCCCCTCACTGCCGCCGCCACACGTAGGTCTGGATGGAGTTGGCCGGAGCAACGGCCGCGATGAAGCCGACGGTGTCGGCCAGCCCGAAAGTGATGTCCTGTGGGGACCTGGGGGGCAAGAGCAGGGGGGTGTCAGAGCCGCAGCACCTGCACAGGGCCCAGTGGGATGGGGTCCCACACAGGGGGGCCAGGTTGCATCACTCACCGGTTCAGAACCACCACGACCACAGCCCCGTCGGGGCGCAGGAAAGCTGTGTACTCCAGCGCTGTCTTCTTGGACTCTCTGGAGGCAACGAGCCCCACGCGCTGGGAGCCCTCGGGGATGAATTTACTGAACACACAAACGAGAAGCAGCCTCAGGGTGGGAGTCAGACCCAGGAGAGCTCCTCTCAAGCCAAATTTGCCTTGCTCCTCTCAGGACAAGCTGCTGCTGGAGCTCAGGCAGCTTAGCATGTGTTGTGGGCTCCAACCCACCTAAAGTGCCCCATGTGGTAGAACATGGGCTGTTTGTAGAAGATGCCTTCACTGCTGTCCACAATGATGGGGCTGTCCACATAGTTCTTGACCCAGTTGGGGCCCCCCTCCAGATCCAGGGCCAGATTCCAGTCAGTCCAGCCAGCCACAAAGTGGTTCAGATTCTGCAACAGGACAGCTCAGATACCTGCCCAACACCAGCAACCCTCTCCAGGGCCCAGCACACAGGGAGATACAGGGGCCTCACCGTCAGGATGCTGTGGCTGTACTGGTTCCCACGCTCCCAGCAGCCCAGGATCACATCCCGCTCCCAGAAATGGGCCCCAATGCACGCCTCAGTGGCCAGGATAAAGTAGTCAGGGAAGAGCTCATGAGTGGGCAACACCGTGTCCTGTATGGGACCGATGAAGTCCAGGTACCAGTGGATGCCGATGCCGTGGACGTAGCGAGCTGCCTTCTCATCCTCCAGCACCTGGCAGGGAGAAGAGTCAGTCCCATAGGGCAGAACCAGAGGCCCAGCCCTCCATAGGATGGAGCCCAAGCCTCCCACGGGGACAGGGGCTCTGTCCTGGGTCACCATGATGGCACATCCCCCCCACCACACTCACCACCCTGGCCCAGTGTGGCAGGTGGAGCCGGTTGTCGTCCAGGATAATGAGCTGGACATGGCGGTGGGAGCTGTTGGCCAGCGCTGGGCCCAGGTCCTGAGCAATGAAGTCCCGCTGTTGCTCAGCTGTGAAGCCCAGGCACTGGAAGGGGTAGTTGTTGATCAGCCCAGCCGTGGGCTCATTCTCTGCTGTCACTGCCCAGAATGTCACGTTGTACTTGGCGTATTCATCCAGGAATCTGGTGTGGAGGGAAGGGGGTGAGCCGCGAGGAGTCCCTGGTGCCACCACTGAGAGTCCCCCAGGTATCGACCTGGACCCCCAGCCCAGCCACAACTCACCGTACAAAGTAGTTAGCCCAGGTCTTGTGGTACCTGTCCCCTGCCTGCCCCTTCAGTGTCCCCTTCCCCACATAGGACTCGCTGGTCTTCAGCCAGGTGGGGGAGGTCCAGGGGCTGGCATACAGTGACAGCAGCCGCTTGCTCATGGCCGAGGCTCGGTGAAGGAGGGGGATCTGCAGGAGGAGGTGGAGGGGCTAACTCAGCTCAGCCCCTGGGACCCTCCACCCCACCCTGCTCCATCCCACCGCTCGCCTTCAGCTTCGTGTCCTCGTCTCGCAGGCGGAAGTGGGTGAGCTCGTAGTCATAGGGGACGTCATCATAGGTGTAGGCATGGAGGGAGAAGTCACAGCTGGCCATGGGGAGCCGGATGAGGTTGTACTCCAGCCCTGCCAGGCACAGTGGGACACGAGGTGTCCAAGACATGCCAGCACCCATAGTCCCTTTGTCACCATCCCACCTGTTTCCCTGACATCCTACCTTCCTCAGAGAAGTACGAGCGCAGCAGGTGATCCTGTGCTTTTTCTGGCAGGGATAGGATGTTGATGGCAGCCGCATCGGTGATGGAACCACCAAAACCCTTCACCCTCTGGAACCGCTGCGTCGTGTCCAGGGTGAGGACAACATCTGCAGGGAGGGGAGCCCAGAGTGACGGTGGGTTGCAACAGAGTCCATCCCATCCCTGCCACCCGTGGCAGTACCTGGGGCACAGAGTTTGCGCTGGAATTTCCCCTCGCTCCGCTCCAGCCGCTTGCCAGCCTTGCTGCTCTCATACTTGATGTAGGAGCCGACGGCCGGCAGGACCAGGGGGTCCAGCGTGTCACAGTACGTGGCGTTGCAGACACAGACCATGGCATCACGGCCAAAGTACTTGGGGCTGCAGGGCCGGGAGCCTGGGGGGCACCGGAGGGTGGTGGGGGCAGCCTCAGTGCCCCTGCCAGCTCTCCCGCCTGCCCCGGGGGTGACGCCACTGCCCCCGTGCTCCACATCCCGGCATCTCCCGAGCACCGATCTCCACGCTGCCTCCGGACCCGCAGACAACTCCCGGGCATCCCCGACCACGGACTCCCAAGGTATTCTCTCTCCCTGCCCTCCCATTCCGGTCTCCATCGGGTGTCCCAGGCCGGCCAGGGACTCCATTCCCTCCACCCACCGCGTACCCCCGGGCCCCCCTCGCTCACCTGCGGCAAGGTGCACGGCCAGCAGCACCAGCAGCAGCCGCCAGAACAGGGCACAGACGGCCCCCATGGCCCCGCCGCTCCCGGTGCGCTCGGAGCCGGCCCGGCAGCACCGGGGCCGCCGGCGGCCTTGCCTTTAAGGGCGCCCGGGCAGCCCGTCCCGCCCACACCCGGTGCAGGAGCGGCACCGATTCTGGGCGGGCCTGGCCCCGGCCCTTCCCCCGTACCGGTTCTGGGATCGCGAACCGGGGGAACCGCGTGAACGCGGGGTCGCTTCCCCGCCCCCTCCCCGAGAGGCGCAGGCGGTCCCGGCGGCGGTGCCGGTGCCGGTCCCCGCTCCCGCTGCCTCCCCGGCTGCCCCGTCCCGCGGAGCCGCCACCGGGAAAGCGGACCCGGCACCCCGTGATCGGTCAGCTGACCGCCCGCCCCGCCCCGTTCCGCCCCGCCCTGCCCGTGACACCGGCCCCGTGGGCGGTGGCGACCACCTTTATTCGGTCTCTAGCGAGGGGCAGTGGCCGCGGGACCGGCCCCGCAGCGCGGCCCGGGCGCAGCCGGGCGGGGAGGAACAGGCACGGCCAGCGCGGGGCACCGGCATCGGGACCGGCCGGGGCTGGAGAGGAGACAGGCATAGCCAGCTCAGGGGCAGGACAAGGGACAGGCATGGCAGTTCCGGGGTACGGGCACGCTGGCATAGGAGGCCAGGGACCAGGCCAGCACAAGGGAAAGATCGGGGGACAGGCAAGGTCGTCCTGGAGTACAGGCACGGCTGGCACAGGGCACCGAGAATCAAGCCAGCATAGCCAGCCAAAAGAACAAGGCAGAAGACAGGCACGGCCAGTGGAGGGGACAGGGCAGAGGACAGGCATGGCTGGCACAAGGGACCGGGGATCAAGCCAGCATAGCCAGCCAAAGGGACAGGGCAAAGGACAGCATGGCCAGGGCAGGGGACAGGCATGGCTGCCCCAGGGTACAGGCACGGCTGGCACAGGGGACAGGGTATGGCCAGTGTGTGGGTCAGGCACAGCCAGAACGTGGGACAGGGCAGGGGGCAGGTGTGGCCATCCCAGGGAATAGGCACAGCTGGCACAAGGAACAGGGCAAGAGACAGGCATGTCCAGAACAAGGAATACGGCAAGGAACAGGCATAACCATCCCAGCCAAGCAGGGGACAGGCACAGCCGTCCCGGCCCCGCAGCAGACACCCCAGGGGACCAGCCCCTCACCCCAGCCCCGCTTGGGGAAGGGGCCCAGCCGAGCCCCGGGGCAGCAGCACAGGGCCCAGCCCCACCAGGGCAGCAGCAATGTCCGAGCAATGTCCAGGGCTGAGCCCAGAGTGGGACTCCCTCTCCCCGCCGAGGCTCTGGAGGGTCCCTGCCGAGGCTGTGCCCTCAGAGCGCGCTCTCCTTGCAGGCCCCGCTGAGGCTCCGGGGGCGGCTGCGCTCCAGCCGGCGCGTGGACAGGAGCCGGCGCAGCGACGACGTGGAGCTCAGGTCCCCGCAGCTCTGCAGGTGGATTCCTTCGTGGGGGCGCTCTGCAGCTGGCCAGCCACTCCAGGGAACCTGCAACCCATGGGAACAAGCTGCAGCCGCAGGGATGGCAGCCCTGCCCAGGATACCCTCTGCCCATGGCACCCTCCCGCACTCACCCCCCTTGTGCTCAAGCCTCTAAGCTCCAGTGCAGCCAGGTGGCACACAGGGCAGGAGGAGAGAGGTGACAGGGATGGCAGAGGCGTGCATCACGCGCCCACACTGGCATTTGGGACAGGCTCGTTCTCGTTAAGGCCTCCCGGGCTGCGCAAGGACTCTGGCGTCCCATAAAGCTGAATTGCCGGGATGTCCCAGCAACTTCCTCCTGGTGCAGTGACTCAGGGGCAAAGCCAAAGCCATTGCAACAGGCGTGGTTTTCCCACCCGTGGCTCCAGTGGGGATCAAGGAAAAGGAGCTGCCCCCCAGGAAGGGCTGGGCAAGGACAGTGCTGCAGGAAGAACGCTCTGCCTGCAGCCAGGGTGCCAACACAATGGGGGTGTGGCAGGGGAACGGAAACCATGGAAGGGCCAGGGTGGAGGTGCTGATGGAGACAGAAGGGAGGGAGAGCATGGATGGGAGTTCTCAGGGAAGGAGGGGTTGCCCATCCCCTGTGGCTTCCAGAACCCACCTGTTTGTGCCCATGGAAGCTGTGCCCAGACACGTCCATGCCAGCTGCCAGGCTGCGCTTGGGTCTCTGCAGGAACCTGGCCACCAGCCCACGGGTGCCCCAGTAGCCCTTGAGGTCCCCCAGGGAGCGGGTGGTTGTCTTTGACAGCTGCTGTGGCACCTTCTTGCAGGGTGGCACCTTGTTCTTCCCCACCGAGCTGGCCCGGAGCAGCGGCGGGGAGTCACAGTGGGAACGGTGGAGCAGGCAGGCCTCAGAGCACAGCCCTGCAGAGTGAGCACTGTCAGACACAGGACACTGCTCTGACAGTCCTGTCCTCATCAGCAGACATGGGACACTGCTCTGACAGACCCATCCCCGCCCTCAGACCCAGGACACTGTTCTGATGGACCCAGGACACTGTTCTCATGGACCTGTCCTCATCATCAGACACAGGACACTGCTCTGACAGACCCATCCCTGCCATCAGACCCAGGACATTGTTCTGATGGATTTGTCCCCACTGTCAGACCCAGGACACCATTCTGATGCACCTTTCATCATCATCACACACAGGACATGCTCTGATGGATCCATCTCCACCATCAGACCTCTGACACTGCTTCAACAGACCCAGGACACTGTTCTCATGGACCTGTCTTCACTGTCAGACCCTCAGGTGCTGCTTCCAGCAGACCCATCCTCACTGGTCTGGGGCCCTGCTGTCTCCCATCCCCAGTCAGCAGGAGCTGTCCCACCATTGGTCCCCATTGTCCTGGTCCCAGCAGAGTGAGCTCAATCCCCAGAGGGCTACAGACACCCCCCCCCCGTGCCCCCTTTCTATCCCAGTACATCCCAGTGCCCTGACCTGTATCAGCGGAGGAGTCGGACACGGTTTCCTCCAGTGCTTTGGTATAAAGTACTTCCCTGAAATCTGCTGAGAGCAGAGAGAGCCCTCAGGCCTCGGCAGCTGTGCAGACTCCAGGCAGCACGACCCTCCAGCACCCCCCTGCTCCCAGGCCAACAGACCTCCCCTGCTCCCCCCATTCCTTCCCAGACTGGCTCTAATCCCATCCAGCCACAGAAAAACACAGCCAAACCCTGCGGCACAGCCCGGCTGTACCGCACAAGACGCTGCCACACGCCCATCCCATACCGGCGGTCGTTGTCACCTACCAGCATGGCCGGCCATCGGGACGCCGGGGTCACTGTGTGACCTCAGGAGCGGGCGTGGGGCCAGCCCCGGGGCCGGGGACGAGGGGCAGGAGGTCTCGCTGTTGCGCCGGGGGTGGCCGGGGCGGCCGGCGCCGGTGTCCGTGGGGCGGCCACCCCCGCGCCCCTGCAGCGAGGAGCCCTTGTCCTTGAGCCGCACCTCGGGGAAGCAGGGCCCGGCGCAGCGAGCCAGCCCCGCAAGCCGGTTGCAGCTGTGGGTGACGGCTCCCCCCACCAGGATGCCCCCGTCGTGGCCAGGTTCCGCTGTGGAGCAGGAATAGGATCGTTCGCCCCGCACGCGGGGCTGGGGCGTCTCCTCGAAGGGGCCCTGCAAGCCCAGTGTGGGGCTGCGGGCGTGGTGGCTGCACTGCACGCAGTCCACGCTCAGGCAGTAATCGGCGCGGCTCCGCTGGATGGAGCGGAACAGGACGTAGTCGACGGAGCGCATGGAGCCCTGCAGCTCCAGCAGGCACGAGTCCTCCGAGGGGCTGCTGTCCCCGGGGATGTCCATGATCTCGGACATGATCAGAGACCCGCTGTCCATGGATACTGCAAGGAGAGGACGGGCACACCGCTGAGCAGCTGCCGGGAAGAGCTGGCCCCGCTACAGCCCCGCATCCCCTGTGCCGGGGGGAAAACTCACCTTCTCCGCTGAGCACAATGGAGGGGACGCGGTCGCAGGTGCAGGCGTGGGAGCCCTCTGTCAGCTGTGAGTCGAACAGGGTGGCCTGTGGGACAGCACGCTCGGGGCTCAGCGGAGCAGGAACCCACCCTGCCTGGCCTCCCCTGCCCACAGCCCCATGCCCCCACCTGGCTGTCTCCCCGCAGCCCCATCACAGTCTCATATGAGGGGGGGAAGTCAGTTGGGTAGAGGGGCACGGGGCTGTCCATTGAGCCATTGTATGTGATGCTGCAGAGACAAGAGCAGAAAAGCCACACTGTGTGGGACCAGCCCAGCCTGTGGGCACACAGGCCCCCTGCCCTGCCAGACTTGCTTCTGGCTGATACCTCTGTGCATCTGTCTCAGAGCTGCAGGTGTACTCAGGTGGGTAGTAGGGGGGAGGTGGCACTGGGGGCACAAACTCCTCGAAGTCCATCATGCTCTGCAGAAAGGTGTCAGGTGGGGACGTGCATTCCAATGTCACAGAGCTGGAGCGCTGTGGGACCAGCTGCAGGGAGAGGTGAGAAGGGAGAGCTGAGACCTCCTGCCCAGAGATGCAGCAAGGGATGTGCATCCTGGGCTTAAATCTGCACCTGGCTGGGGCCAGGTCCTGCCCTGGCACCCCAGGGACCACCCCAGCCTGGGAGCACTGCTCCCCATCCCTGTCTGCTCCTGGGCCAGAGCTGGGACTCACCACGTGGACGATGTCAAGGGAGAAGATCTGGATGCAGCACACGACAGCAGAGAGCGTGCAGATGATGGTGGAGAAGATGGTCAAGCCACAGACACTGAAGAGGAGATCCTGGGGAGCAGTGGGGTGAGCTGCAGAGCCCGCAGAGCATGGCCGGGTGTGCGGCCGCTTCCCAGGGAGCCCTTGTATCCCCCTGGTCCTCCACCTTGAGTGCCACACGGATGCTCCGGCAGTTGGGGTTGGGGAACATGGTCAGCATCTCGCTCTGCTGGCTGCAGGAGGCAGGTGGGGGCTCCGAGCGGGCCTGGCAGCAGACACAAGTGTCCCTCTCCTGGGGACAAGAAACACTGTGAGGAAGCTCTGGATGACGTGCTATCCTCTGAGAGCCCTGAGCACATCCCACCACCAGACCCCAGCTCCCCCTGTCCCCAGAGGCCCCCAGCCAGGGATGAGCCTTGCATGGAGGCCCGGGGGTTGCTGGAGCTCAGCCTCACCCTCTCGCAGGCCTCCAGGGTCTGCACCAGCTGCGCATTCTGGCACGACAGGATGGAGCCGGCAAGGCTCAGCATGACTCCCAGCACCGACAGCAGCGTGAAGAAGGCGATCTGCAGCGGGAGGAGAGGGGCTGCCGGCGGGGCTGCAGAGCATGGAGCCAGCGCACGCTGCTGCGCACCCGGAGGCACGGGGGGTTTGCTTGGCCTCCCCGTTCTGAACTCCCCCACCTGAGGAAGGGTGTTTCCCCCAACACCTACCACCAGGGTGAGCGGCCGCTTCCAGGAGATGATGCCAACGAGCCCGGACAGTGCCAGCTGCAGATGCACAAGCCCCGGGGTGAGCACAGAGAGAAGGCTCTGTTAGGCAGTGGGGTCCCGAGCAGCCCCTGCCTACGGGCAGAGCCCCCCAATCCCTGCAGGCCTGGAGCCGGCCCAGGAGCAGCGGGACTGTAAGAGCAGCCCTGGCGCCACAAGATGGGAGAAACTGCTGATTCAGGGCCTGGGGACTGCGGGCTGCTCTGGTTGGGCAGCAAACCCTGGCCAAGATCCGTGCTGCAGGGTTACCATAGAGGACCCCGGGTGCTGCCCTCACCCCAATACATAGCTGACAGAGCAGAGCCTCCATCACCACCCAGTCCCTGTCGTCACTGTGGTGCCCCCACACCCTCGCTGCCCGTGGCTGCATACCCCGGACAGTCCCCGGCCCCGCTCAGGGGTCCCCATCCCTCACCGAATCACCCTGGGGGAGCCCGTGGGATCTTCCCACAATGCACCGCGGCAGCCACGGGCAGAGGGTGGGGGAGCAGCGGGGCTGCCCTCCCCTGGGACCGGCGGCAGGCTCGGTCCCCGGGGAGCAGTGCAGCCCCCTCCCCGCGCTGTCCCGGCCCCACACTCACCGAGAAGCCGGCCCAGGACGGGCAGGAGTGACGGATTCTGGTGGAGGGAGTGATGGTGGCCGCCACCAAGCTGAAGGTGACGATGAGGACACCGAGGATGGCTTGCACGAGACCCAGGACCAGCAGGACCTGCAGCCAGGTGCGCTGGAGGCGGAGGTGGGTGAGGCTGCGGGAGCTGCGGCCGGTCAGCGAGCGGTGGGAGTCGGTGGGGGAGGGCATGGCCGCGGCGGGCGGCGGCTCGGGGCCGGCCCCGGAGCCCCGGGATAGCTGGCGGCACCGCGCCAGGACCGCGGGGAGCAGGAGCAGCCGCTCTGCGGGAACGGGCCGGGCTCCACCTTTCGGCCTGCCGGAGGATGCTGACGGTGGCTCTTCACAGCCCCGGGCGGGGGGGCTCGGGCAGCGCCCACGGCCACGCGGAGCCAGGGCCGCCAGAAGCTCCGCGGAGAACAGAACCAGCCTCGCCGGTCCCTGCGCACCCAAGGCCGGGGCCGGCNCGGCCGAGCATCGCCGCCGCCGCGCCCTCCGGGATGCCCGGGGCCGCAGCTGGAGGCGGGCGGCAGAGCGCCGGGAGCTGCGGGGACGGTCCCACACGCTGGCGGCTGCTTGGCCGCGCCCGCCCCGGGGCCGCCCCTGTGCGGCACGACGGGAGCTGTAGTCCACCCACACAACCCCCGGGAGCTGCGACACCGGCACCAGCTCCACCGCGCCCCCCAGCCCAGGTCGGCGCATGGAGATGGCGAAGGAACAGAGTGAACCTTCATTTATTCCTTAAATAAACCGGGAGGCGATCAGGGAACAGCACACGGGGAGCAGCGAAGGAGGCGGGGACCCCCAGAGGAGCCCTCGCCGCAGCGGGACAGGGAGAGCACCGGCCCCCACAGCTGAAGGCACAAAGCCTCTCACCAGCCCCGGAGCTGCAGCGACAAACCGGGAGCATCCGAGAGGAGATGGGATGAAGCAGAATGCATGAGACCTGTCCTGGGGATCCCCAGGGACACGGGGACAGGGGACAGAGGGCAGGTAAGGGGGACGCATGGGGACTGCCTCAGCCCCCGAGGAGGGGGAAGGCCCTGGCTAAAGGGTGCTGGATGGAGCAAAGGGTCACAGTCCTCGAAGTGGGTGGGCAGGGGGACTGGAGGAGCTGTTCACCCCTCCCTGGAGGCAAGGGGGAGCCATGTAAACACCAGGGCTCTTCCTCAGAACCCAGCCTGGCTTTGGGGTCCACATGGGCTAAAGGCAGGATCCCCACAGGCAGCAGCTGCCCAAGCTCTGCCTGTCCCTGCCCTGCTCTCCTCATCCCTGGGCCTGGAGAGAGGGAGAGGATGGGGAAAGGGACAGGAAAAAACGACAAGACACCCTGGGGAAA
>VWYE01000119.1:32662-44285 GCA_013398995.1 Alaudala cheleensis | reverse complement strand
TCTCTTGTATATAAAAAAAAAAAAAGCACCAAGTGTCTGAATAGAAATCACACAGGCCTCCACGGGGGCTAGAATCCGAGGGCTGGCTGGCACCTGTGGCGTCACCGGCTGATGTCCCGGCTCGAGTCCCACATTTTTGTGCTGGGCTCCATGCCCAGCATGTCAAAGAAGGGGTGCTTGAGGGCCTCGGCCAGGGTGACACGCTTGGACGGCTCGTACTCCAGCATGCTCTCGATGAGGTCAAACAGGCGGTGATGGTCCTCAGCCTCCGAGGTCAGGTATCGCTGCCAGGTGGAGGGGGAAGGTGAGGCTCAAGGAGGCTACACCCTTGTCCTGGGATGTTCCCCTGGGCTCACAGGCTAAGCTGGGGGAAGGCTGGTTTGTTCAGACCATCACTAAGCCTGGAGCTGAACTCTGAGACCCTCTATCCAGAGCTGACAGATTTTCACACACCCTCCCTTCCCCGGGCACTTCCTGAACTTTCCATGCCCTCCTTTGTCCTCCACTTCAGATTAAACTCAGGCTTCCTATTCATGGGACAGCCAAATCTCCCTTCAACCACACTGGTCTGACCCTTCTGCTGGCCCAAGCTTGCCCAGAGGGAGAATCTGAGGAGGAGCCAAGCTGCCTTACCCGCAGTGGCTTGCAGTTCTCCCGGACGTAGCGTCCAGCTGAGGTGTTCTCGTCCCAGTCCAGGCGGCCATGGTAGAAATACTTCTGTTTCCTGTCACAGTAATAGGTGGGAGCAGGTTACACCTGAGCACAACACACCCTGCAGCAGCAGCAGGAGGTGCCAGCCCCAGTGGACACAGCTGGCTGGCTCAGCAGGCAGTTCCAAAGTGGGATCCCCCAGGGAGAAGCAGTGCCCATGAAGCAGGAGGGCCGGCACACCTGCAGTGCCCAGCTGGCCTTGCTCACCTTGTCTTCCGGACCATCCGAGAAGGAATTGGCCCCAAGATCCTCTCCATCATGGCCAGGTGCTCCCGGTTGTCATGTGTCTGGGAGAGAGAAATGTAAAGGGAAGGCATGGAATAGATTCCAGTGGTTCTGCCTCCAGCCCTGGGGATTCCCCCACCCAGAACCCCTTCCTGGCCAACACCTCAGGTGCTTCTACAAAACTGCAGTGATGGAGGGATGCCCATCAGTCCCGGGGCCTCTGGGCTGTGCTGGGAAGCAGCCAGCATCCTCTCACCAGTTGGGAAGTACCCACACAACACAGTTCTCACCTGGAAAAGGGTGAAACCCACATAATACTCAAAGATGATGCAGCCAATACTCCACACATCACAGGGCTGGCTCCAGCCAAGCTCTGAAAAACAATGTTTAAATAAATGATCCAGTTACAGCCCAAGAGTCCAAATATCTCTTTCTTTTAAAAATAAACAACTGAAAAAAAAAACCCTCTTATTCCAGCCAGGCTCCTGGTGCTCTGATTGCAGTATACTGCCCAGCTGGCAGCAATGCCAAACCACCAGCTGATAACCATTAAATCATCAAGGCTGGAAAAGGCCTTCAAGATCACCAACTCCAACCTGTGAGCAATCCCCACCTTGTCACCCAGTCCAGGACACTGAGTGCCACATTGAGCCATTCCTTGGACACCTCCAGGAATGGGGACTCCAAACCTCCCTAGGCAGCCCCTTCCAATGCCTGACCACCCCTTCCAGGAAGAAATTCCTCTTGATGTCCAACCCTGGATCAACTCGAGGCCATTTCTTCTTGTCCTGTCTCTTGCTCCCTGGGAGCAGACCCATCAGGAAGTTATGGAGAGTGAGAAGTCCCCCCTGAACCTCCTTATCTCCCTTATAGAACAAACCCAGAATAATGACAGGGCTGTAACCATGGCCTTCCCAGGAAACAGCACTGCAGAGCTGTTAAATAAAGCACTTCCCATCTCCCAGGGCAAACCCAGAAAGCTCCTGAATGATGTGGAAGCCAAACATCCCCCAGCCCAGTGGGCAGCACCCAGTGCCCTCAAAGGAGCACAACCTGCCCTGGCAGAGACCATGGGGCACCTACCCAGGATGACTTCAGGGGCCCGGTAGTGCCTGGTGGAAACAATGGTGCTGTGATGCTCGTGGTCAAACGTGGCACTGCCGAAGTCCACCACCCTGATGGCCGTGCTCTTCACGCTCCGCTCGTCCCGCTTCTGCATGGGGGAGAATGGGATCCATCACCTGGGAGCTCCAGCCCCTTCCTTACACAGCTGAAGGCACCACGGGAGGGGAAAGCTCTGGCAACCCCACAGCTCAGCCCTAAACAAGCTCCCACCACCAGCCAGCTACACCTGGGGTCACCATGGCTCACTTAGCACTGCCTGAGCACTGGCAGATCATGCAAAGCCCTGAAGGACTGCATGGAGTCCACATCCCCTGGGGCTGTGTCTGACTCCTGTGGCAGGAGGTCAGGGACAGCAAGAATCCAAGAGGAGACCCCGGTGGAGGCAGTGTGTTACCTTTTCCAGGTTGTAGGAGAGCTCGTAGTCAGAGTTCACGAAGAGGATGTTCTCCGGCTTGAGGTCAGTGTGAGTGAGTTTATTGTCATGCAGAACTGAGGGAGCAAAGAGGGTCAGGGTGAGGGGAGAGAAACAGAGCAAGGCTGCAGCCCCCAAGGAGCCATCACTGGTTCAGTTTGCTCATACTGGTACCAGTTTAACCCACATTTCAACCTAGGTGTGAACAGCCAGGCAAAGCCCAGGCCATGATGCTTCAGCAGAAGCACAAAGATTTATTGTATTGATCGCCAGCAGTTGCAGGGGGGTGGATGCTGCAGTGCTCTGAGCTACTGCCAGCCCACAAGCATCAGAAAATGAAGAGAATTAAATCCCAGAGGGGCAGGAAGGCTCAGGCTCAGAACCACAGCAGAAACTTGTTGCTCTGGGCCACCAGTTGCAAAAGTGCAACCTACTCCACTCCCCAGGTTAGCCCAGAGCAGGGGAGAGCAGCACTTACACTTCACAGCCTGGCACACCTGGAAGGCCATGTGCCGTACTTGGTGGATGGGGTAAGGCAGGTAGTTGTTATCCTTCAGGAAATCGAAGGTGCTGAGTCCCAGCAGCTCGAAGGAGATGCACATGTGGCCATGGTAGTCAAACCAGTCAAACATCCTGACACAAAGACTGACAGAAACATTCCAGTTGGGAACAGCTCTGCAGGTACCCCTCAGCTCTGTCACCCCTGCATCAGGCTCCTCCTTTCCCTGCTTAGTTTGTATCCTACAGCAAGCCAAGATGCCTCCAAAACTATCTAGGATCACATCCAACCACACAACACTGAGCACCATTTCCACCCCAGCCCTGAAACCAGCCCTTCCTGCTGAACACCAAGACCACACTCACTTTGTGTTCTCAGGATCCTTCTCATTGATTTTCTCCAGCACGTTAATTTCCAGTCGAGCAGCCTCTTTGTACTTCTCTACGTTTTTAATGATTTTCAGAGCAACACGTGCTCCACCCCTGTGGGAGAAACAGGAAGAAAGCACAAGGTGAGCCCTGAGTGGGTCAGATGGGCAGTGCCCTGTGAAAGGGACCTTCTGATCAGCCTCTCCACCCTTGCTCAAGCAGGTTATTATTAAGGGGTGTCCACCAAAACTGTGCCACTTCCCTCCCTACAAAACAGCACATGGGCAACAAAAAAGAGGGTGAGAGCCCAGAGCAGTAGAGGATATTGGAAACCAAGAGACTGATTTTCACCCCTAGGCTCCCATGTTATGCCCAAAAGACTCTGTTGCAAGCTGTGGTCTCTCCTTTTCCCACATACCTCCGGTGATCCATGCACTGCACCACTCTGCCAAACGTGCCTTCCCCCAAGGTGCTGATAATCTCATCTGGGAGGGAGAGAAGGAGAGAGAAGGAGCTGAGAGAGGGAGCAGGACCTGGTTGCAGTGATACACAGGGCAGAGGAGAATGCATTGCAACACCTAACCTGCACACAGCTGGAGAGACCGGAGCAGCGGAAGGCTGACACCGGCTGCACAAGGCAGCTGCCCTAATTCCCTGGCACTTCAGTAACAATACACAATATAAACGTAGCTTTAACAAAAGGGGAAGGAAAAGGAGAGGGTTTCTCTTTAATAAACAATGAAAATAAAATGAAACAGAAAGATAAGACAGATCTGCGACTGCGATGGGAGCTTAACTAGAGAGCTAAATTATGTTACGATTTGGCTGTACATCTTTCTTGTAGCCAGTCGCCGACGCGATAGATCAGATGCCCCTCGTCGTCGTCCTCCACACTCTTGGCCCTTCTGCTGCTCTGTCGACTCCGCTGCTGGCCCAGGCAGACAGGGAATTCATCATTCACCAATCAGATTTTCAAACCAGCGCAGCAGCCAGCGTCACGCATTGGTTGGTTTGGAAATTCACATGGTTGTTTGAGGAGGGGTTGCAGGAGGAGATTCCCAGCCAATTCATACGGCACAGAGGAATATATAACGATAGGGATATTGCAAGGGAACATGTCAAGATACAACACACTAGCTCAGAAAAGAAAAAAACAGTTTGCTTTTTCTTGTAGCAAAAAAAGACAAAAAAAAAATAAAAGAAAAAGAAAAAAGAAAAAAAAAGAAAAAAAAAAAGAACCTACAAACAGCCCCAACCCGAACCAGTGTGACAGCAGAGCTGTCAGAGTGAGGGAGCTGAGGGGCATGGAAAGGGCCGGCTGCTCTCGCTGTCACGGGGGCTCAGAGAGGAGCAGCACCAGCCTTGGGTCCTGGGGACTGCCTGAGCACGCCGAGGGCCAGAAGCCACGGGGAGGGGCTCCCGGCAGCCCCAGGGCCACCGCAGAGCAAGGGCAGCAGGAGGCAGGTGCCAGGAGGTCCTGCACAAGCCCAGGCTGCCCCCACAGGCACCCCATCCCATTCCAATAACTGCCCACACAGCTTCCCCCAGCCCCGACACTCAGGGAAAGATGAATTCCAAGGTTTCAGGAAAGCAGCTCTAGATACAATGATCCATCCAAAACTGAAAGTTTGCAGTGACTGCCTGGGGAAAGACGGATACTTCTTTCTAGACCCTCCCCCAAAGAAGCTGACCCTGGAAGGACTAACTTCCAGAAGAGAAGTAGAACCCAACAGGGAACAGGGACAGCCTGGGATGAGGCAAATAAGAGGTTTATGCCAGAGAAGAGAAAATTCCTGCCTTCGGCTCCTCAGCTAAGTATCCCCATACGTGGGAACAACCGGCCAGCAGACTTGGGACCCAAATCCAGCCCACAATCCCCTCCCTGGACACAGAGCCAGAACAGACCAGACAACACTGAGAGCTCCACACACTGAGCAGAGAACGTGTCTGGGGTCTAACAGAAGTGGAAGGTGAACAGCAGAACAGACAAGAAGAGAAAGCCAGGGATGCTGCCAGGAAGAGCCTGGGATGGTTCTGCCTCCACCTGAGCTGAGTGGTCCAAAAGCTCTGCTCCTCCGCAAAGCCCCTCGCATGACACCCCACATCAGCTGGGCCCACCCAGGAGGATCCTGCTCTGGAGCAGGTTCTAACCCTCAGAGCCAGGTGCTTCCTGCCACAGCCCGAAACAGGGACCACAGGTGCAAGTCACCTGTCACAGGCTCTCTGGGACTGGGACCAGCTGAGCGCTGGCTGTTGGAGCCTTGCACAAATCCTGCCTGGCTGGGGCTCCTGCGGAGCGCTACACGAGCATCACGAACGGGAGGAGATGCAGCACCACCCTGGGGACCCGGCAGCCTCGCGGGGCACTCCTGTCCTCCCACCTGAGCGGGCAACACTGAGAGAGGCTCCGAGCCCCCCATGCCCAGCTTGGCACAGGGCAGCGCCGGCCACAGCGCACAGGGATGCGGGCTGGAAACCTCCGCACCAAAAGTTCTCTAACACACACTTCAAGCCGAGTCTGAGAGAGCGTTAGAAAGGGAGTTTTCTACTTACCCAGCTCAGCACCTGGGAGAGAAAGGTTACAGGGCAGGCACGGCACAGCAGGATACTCACCGATGAGGAGCGGCTAAAGGAGCGGCTGCGGCGCCGCCTCCGCCGGTGCTTACGCCGGCTGCTCTTGCAGCTGCGGTAGCTGCCCTCGCGGTCCCGGGAGCGCCGGTACTCGTAGGAATGTCGGTACTCGGGCTCGTAGTAGGCGTCGCCCCGCTCTCGGCTGTAGTCGTTGCGCCGGTAGCTGTCACAGTAACGCCGGTCGTAGGCCCTCCGGTCTGCAGAGTGGTCGTCATAGCTGGCCAGGGGGATGTGGAGGGGAACATTGAGGGAATGGACTTGAAGACGACCATCACCTCTCACTGGACCAGATCGCCTCACCCAAGCTGGCTGAGAACACTGACAGGGTTGGGGCATCCACATCCAACCTGTGTGCCAGTGTCTCACCACCCTCACAGGGAAGATTTTCTTCCTAATGTCTAGCCTAAATTCTCTCTCTTTTGATTTGTACTCATTACTCCTTGCCCTATTCCTCATGGAGGGTCCCTCTCCAGCTTCCTCGCAGGCCCCTTTAAATACTGGAAGGTGCTGTGATGTCTTCACACAACATTCTCTTCTCCAGGCTAGAAAACCCTCCCAGCCCCAATTCTCTCAGCCTGTCTCCATAGGGAAGGTGTTCCAGTCCTCTTAACACCTTCCCAGCCTCCTCTGGACCTGTTCCAACAATTCCATTGTCCTTGTTACACTGGGAACACCAAACTTTGCAGTGCTCCAGGTGTCTCACAAAAGCACAGTAGAGGGGAAACACTCAATGCTGGCAGCTCCAGGGGGAGTGGCAGCTGAGGAGTGGAAGCCCAAGGCAAGAAGCCATGAACTGCCAAGCCTTTGCATAAGAAGGGGGACAGGGACCTGTGTGTCCCAGCCAGGTGAGGGGCACTGAGGGACACCCAGAGCTGAGGACCCCAGATCTTCCTGTACTGACATTGTGAAGGGATAAAAGCTCAGCGGGTCCTTTGTTCCTTTAAGGCACCAGCTAGAGCTGTTACTTTGTTATTGCACCCAGATTAAGCTATTTTTAAGGACTGAAACATCTGAGACTCTGCTGTGAGAAACCTGGGGTGAGCCAGTAAGGAAACTGGTCTGACTGGGACTGTGGGGTGTGTAGGGAATCAAACAGAGTAACCACTGGGTCACTGAAGCCACTGCTGTGAAGGAGCCTCAGTCCCAGCTCAGGTGGTGGAGTGGCAGTGCCAGAGGGGCTCCGGGGTGGTCAGGCAGGGAAGTTTCCCTACGAGGAGAGTGAGGGGTTTGATGACAAGCACTGCCCAGCCTGTTACAACTCAGAGCAGGCCCAGGTCACATGGAACCTGGGTGAGCATGGATGACTAGGCCATGATTAAGGGACTAGAGCATCTCTCTTAATGACCAGAAACTCTGGGAGATGTGCCTCATTGGTCTGACTGAGAGGAAATCTCATTATTGCACATTAGTATCCCCAAGGCAGGTGTCAGGATGGTGCCAGACTCTTTTCAGAGGTGCCCAGCAACAGGATGGGGAGCAATGGCAATAAGCTAAAACACGCCATGTTCCACCTCAATACAAGGAAGAAGTTCTTCCCATGGAGGGTGGCAGAGCACTGGAACAGCTGCCCAGGGTGAGCATGTGGTCTCCCTCTCTGGAGACATCCCAAACCCACTGTGGGAACCCTAAAATTCCCCTCAGGGAAACTTCCAGACTTTGCCCTGAAAATATTTACCATATAGTCCTCTGTCCAGACTGACAGAGAACACTTCCCTCATGGTGCCTGCAGAACCACTGCCAATCTACCTTGAATTGCTTCCCTCATTGGTCACTTATCCCTGCCCACCCCAATTGTTCATCCCTCATCCCCTCTATAGGGTGCTGCCCTTTGCACCATCCCTGTGCCCTCAGACAATTGGCCACTGACTCCCTACTTAACCACCAAGCACCACATGGTCTGTTCCTGCTGTCCCTGATCCCTTCAGCATGCTGGAATATACTTCTGCTGGAACACATCATACAGCAGGCCCTTCCTGTCCTTCCTCTGCTGAGGCATGTGTGAGTGCATGGACTTGGAATGGCTGCTCCTGTGGCTGCTCTGAGCCATGCATGTGTGTATGGACCTGCAATGGCTGCTCTGATCTGTGTGTGTGTGCATGGACCTGCAATGGCTGCTCTGAGCTCTGTGTGTGTGCATGGACCTGCAATGGCTGCTCTGAGCTCTGTGTGTGTGTGTGTATGGACCTGCAATGGCTGCTTCTGTGCCTGCTCTGAGCAGCTTCTGAAGGAGACGCTTCCAGAAGGGAGCAGCTTTTCACAATCCTGCCACACTGCTACATCCACCTGGACACGTCCCTGTGCCACCTGCACTAGGTGACCCCAGAGGTCCCTCCCAAGACAACAGCTCTGTGATTCTGTGCAACAGGGCAGGTGTGAGCCCCACTCACCTCCGGGATCGGACGTGGTAGCTGTCCTCCCGCCGGTGCCGCCGGTCCCGCTCACTGCTGCTGGACCGGGACCGTGTCCGCCGCCGCTTGTGCTTGCGGCTCCGGTAGCGCTCGTGGTAACTGCCGCGGCTGCTGCGCTCCGACGAGCGGTACCTTCGGGAGTGCGGCATCTGTGGGGGGCGGCAGGGACACTGTGAGCCCCCCGTGGGGACAGCAGGGACCCTGCAAGCCATTTGTGACCCTGTGAGCCACCCATGGGGATGGCAGGGAACCTGTGAGGCACCCGTGGGGACAGCAGGGACCTTGTGAGCCATCTGTGGGGACAGCAGGGACCCTGTGAGCCCCTCGTGGGGACAGCAGGGACTGCATTAACAGCTGCATGGAACAGGAAACAGCACAGAGCAGGGAGGTAGCCAGCAGTGTGTGTGGAGAATCTAAGAAAGNTGTGTGTGTGTGCATGGACCTGCAATGGCTGCTCTGAGCTCTGTGTGTGTGCATGGACCTGCAATGGCTGCTCTGAGCTCTGTGTGTGTGTGCATGGACCTGCAATGGCTGCTCTGAGCTCTGTGTGTGTGCATGGACCTGCAATGGCTGCTCTGAGCTCTGTGTGTGTGTGTGCATGGACCTGCAATGGCTGCTTCTGTGCCTGCTCTGAGCAGCTTCTGAAGGAGACGCTTCCAGAAGGGAGCAGCTTTTCACAATCCTGCCACACTGCTACATCCACCTGGACACGTCCCTGTGCCACCTGCACTAGGTGACCCCAGAGGTCCCTCCCAAGCCAACAGCTCTGTGATTCTGTGCAACAGGGCAGGTGTGAGCCCCACTCACCTCCGGGATCGGACGTGGTAGCTGTCCTCCCGCCGGTGCCGCCGGTCCCGCTCACTGCTGCTGGACCGGGACCGTGTCCGCCGCCGCTTGTGCTTGCGGCTCCGGTAGCGCTCGTGGTAACTGCCGCGGCTGCTGCGCTCCGACGAGCGGTACCTTCGGGAGTGCGGCATCTGTGGGGACGGCAGGGACACTGTGAGCCCCTCGTGGGGACAGCAGGGACTGCATTAACAGCTGCATGGAACAGGAAACAGCACAGAGCAGGGAGGTAGCCAGCAGTGTGTGTGGAGAATCTAAGAAAGAGGGGAGGAAGCTCAGAGATCCCAGAGCCCCATAGAACAGGATGAGCCCACCCAGTTGCCCTGTGGTTGTCTTTCCCGGGTTCATATCTCTTCTTCACACCCCTCTCTACTGTCCACAGCTTCAGGAACAGCTTTTGCACCTTCTCTCTTTACGCTCCCCAAGAAGGAGGGAAGCAGCACCAAGGAAAACTGAGAGAAGGTGAAATGAAGCCTTGGATATCACCAGAGTCCCTCTCTGTGCACCAGTAATGGACAGCCAGAGAGCAGCTCCTCAAGAGATGCCTCAGGTTTACTGCCAACTGACATCTACACTTGGACACAAGGGTGGGGAAGGGCCTGGGGGGCCACACAAGGAGCAGCTGGGGGTATTTAGTAGGTTTAGCTGGGACTGAGGGGAGATCTCAGGGGGCTGCAGCTTCCTCAGAAGGGTCAGCTCTGATCTCTGCTCTGTGTGACAGCATCTGAGGGAATGGCTGGAGCTGTGTCATGGGAGGTTTAGGTTGGATACCAGGAAAAGGTTCTCCCCACAAAGGGTGCTGGGACACTGTCTAGGCTCGCCAGGGAATGGTCCTGGCCTCAAGGCTGCCAGAGATCCAGGAGCGTTTGGACAATACTCCCAGGGATGCACAGGGTGGGGCTGGTGGGGTGTCCTGGGCAAGGCCAGAAGCAGGACTTGCTGATGCCTGTGGATCCTTTCCAACTCAGGAGATTTGTGGCACACGTCCCTCTGTCCACAGAGAACCACCTAGGAGCAAACCTTCCCCTCCTAATGGACATTAACAGAGCCCTGCAGACCCTCAGCTCTGCTCTTCTGGGGGAACATGAGAGGCTGGAGCCAAGGAGATCCCGAGGTGAGATGGCACAGTGGGGTGCAGCCCCTCAGACCCTGACAATGCTCCACAGCTTTTAAACATTCCCCACATGGATTTTGGTTTCAAGCACAAATCATAGAATCATGGAATGTTAACGGCTGGGAGGGAGCTTAAAGCTCACGCAGTTCCACCCCCTGCCATGTGGAGAGACAACTTCCACTAGCCCAGGTTGCTCCAAGACCCATCCAACCTGGCTTTGAACACTCCAGGGATAGAGCTTCTTCGGGCAATCTGTGCCAGGGCCGGAATAGAAGCCAAAGCTCCCCCTTTCCCAAAGAGCTCCCGCGGCAATTTCCCCCATCCAGAATGCCCCCGGCTGCGTCCCCGTCCCCGCCCTGCGCTGACATCACCGCCAGAGCTTGGACAGGCCGAACCGGCCCCGATGGCGTGATCCGGGGGCACGGGCTCAGCACCCCCTGTACGGGGGCTTTGCCCTGGGTTCCCCCCGAGCCTCGCCGTTTCCAGCAGCTGGCTGAAGGGAGAGCGAAGGCGGCGCTGGCGGCCCGCCAAGCCCTGTCTCCGTGGAACGAGCACTAGAGGGTTCCGCAGCGGGGCTGGAACCGGTTTGGGGACGGTGATGGCGGCCGCGCCGGGCGGGGCCTCCGCCGTGCAAGGCCGGAAGCACCGGGACACCGGGAGAGACGGGCCGAGGGCGGGGCGGCCTTGACGGGGAGGCCCAGACCCGGTTCCCCCGGGCCATCCGGCCCCGCCGCCCCCGCGGGAACACCCAGGCCGCCGCTTTCCACCGCGGCCCCGCCGGGACCCACAGACCAGGCCCGCCCCGCGCCGCCCTCACCGGCCGCGGCCTACCGCGGGGCCGCGCACGCACGTACGCGCGCACGTACGCACGCACGTAGGGGCACGGAGCTGCGTCACACAGGGTTGAGCCAAGGGGAGGGGTTAGACCCGGGGGGCGGGACCGAGAGCGGCTCGCCCCGCCCCGCCCCCTCTTTTATCACCCCCCCCCTCGCCGCCGGGCTGGGGGGGGGCANCGCGGGCTTGGCGAGGCCAAGGGGCGGGGTGAGATCCGAGGGGCGGGACCAAGGGGAGATCGCCCCGCCCACCTCATCTCCAGAGCCACACCCCGTCCTCCTGACGGCGGCGGGACGGTGCCGAGGGGCGGGGCCGAGTCACGGGCGGGGCCTATGCTGATATCCCCGCCCATCCCCTCCAGAAGCCCTGCCCCGTGCCCGCCCTACCGCGGGGTTACACCGGAGGGGCGGGGACTACGGGTGGTAGTCCCTCCCACTTTCTCCCCAAGCCACG
>VWYE01000119.1:20259-32337 GCA_013398995.1 Alaudala cheleensis | reverse complement strand
GGGCACGTTCGTGCAGCGGCAGCTCGGGGCGATGCTGCAGCCCGCTGTGAACAAGTTCTCGCTGCGCATGTTCGGCAGCCACCGGGCCGTGGAAATCGAGCGGCAACGGGTGAAGTCGGCGGGCACTTGGATTATCCATCCCTACAGCGACTTCAGGTGGGACCGGGACCCCGCGACCCCCGCCCCGGCACAGGCACCGACCCCCATCCCGGCGCCGGTCCCGGTTCCGGCTCCGCCGCCCGGCCCGGTGCCCGCCGCCGCTGTCCGTGGTGCTGAGCGCGGCCCCGCCGCCCGACACCGTAGGGGCAACAAGTGCCGGTAGCCGGGACTCGGCACCGGCCCCGAGAGGCGGCTGTCGACCGCCGGAGCCCGGGGCCGTGCTGCCCCATCCCCTTCCCTTCTGGGATTATCCCGCCCGCACGGACAACTCTGTCCTGCCCCAGCACCTCCGGGCTCTCGGGGCTCCCGGTGCCCGGGGCCAGCCCGGCTCCACCGAGGCGCGGAGCTCCGCTGACCCGGCCCCGGGCGTGCGGAGGCGGAGGCAGGGGTTGCTGGGCTTTGCCTGCCCTTGTAGCTTCCCCCGCCCTTCTCGATGCTGTTTTTAATTCGATAAGGAGCCTTCATCCCCCTGGGACGTGGCTCCCCGCGGCTGGAGCAGGGCTGGTCACCCAGCGAGGAGCCGGGCCTGGCTCTCGGTGTCATCGGGATCACAGTGGGAGCTCAGGGATGGATGATGTGGGAGGAACTGGGTGTCACGGGGATGTTGAGTCATATAGGGTGGGCTTTCTCCACGGGGAATGAAGCTGCCAGGCAGTCATCTCCTGCAGCAAGCTGTGACATGGATGATGTCCCCAGCCTGGGAAGCACCCTAGAATGGGGCCAGCAACTGGTGGGTCCCCTGCACCTGTAGCCATCTCCCCTCACCATTGGGCCCCAACTACTCACTCGGTCCTTTGCACCACCCCAGCTGACACCCAAGGCTGCCAGTCCTGTGGGCCCTTTTCCCAGGAAAACCATCCCAAAGTTTGTGAGCCTTGAGCTTGGCAGGAGCAGCTTCTGTAACCAGCGTCATGAAGGGAGCTGGCAGGTAGACAGACGGGGGGATTACTCCGGTGTTTATCACATTAGGGAGATACATAAAGGCCATGGAGATCAGGGCCCCGAGTGTTCAGTCTGACACGTAGTGAAGGACAAGGCCTGTCCCAAAGAGCTTAAGCCTTAATCTGAAGCAAGAGCTTTGGGCAGCCTTGGGCAGCTACAGGGACAGGCAGCTTCCCTGATCAGTTTCTCAGGGCACAGCATGGAAGTGCAGGAGGCAATTCCTCAGCCAGGTCAGGGCCCTTCTGCTTCAGCTGCATTTCCTTGCCTGGCCCAGCAAATCCCGGATGGAAGGTGTTAATTTGAGAGAGGCTTCTGGGATGGGCTCCTGATTATGGTGTCCCTTGCAGCCCTGGGGTCACTACTGACCCTGGAGTGGTTCCTGGCCCTGGCATGGTTTCTGGACCTGGTGTCACTCCTGACCTTGGGATGGCTCCTTGAGGAGAGGGTGCCTCCCCCTACCCCCCTTCAGCCTCTGGAGCTCTCTGAAGAAGCCTCTCATGGCACCACAAGGTCCCTTCCCTTCCCTTCCCTTCCCTTCCCTTCCCTTCCCTTCCCTCACCTTCCCTTCCCTTCCCTTCCCTTCCCTTCCCTTCCCTTCCCTTCCCTTCCCTTCCCTTCCCTTCCCTTCCCTTCCCTTCCCTTCCCTTCCCTTCCCTTCCCTTCCCTTCCCTTCCCTTCCCTTCCCTTCCCTTCCCTTCCCTTCCCTTCCCTTCCCTTCCCTTCCCTTCCCTTCCCTTCCCTTCCNTTCCCTTCCCTTCCCTCAGCTGCAGAGAGCCCAGTGCCTGTATCCCACCATGGGTGTGGGGTGAGAAATCCCTGCAGGCTTCTGTCACCTGTAAAAGCTGGTTTTGATCCACTGAGCACTAAGACATGCCCTGAAGTCACCTTTGGAGATCTGAGTCTACACCCACGACCAGGGCTGGCACTAACAGGGGATGCCTGGGGACACCTGAAGGTGGGAGCTGGACTTGCTTTCCCAAGGGCCCATGAAGGCTCTGACGGGGGATCCCAGGAGTCACAAGCCTGGTGGAGAAAGGCATGATGTGTCTGTGTGAAGAATGAAAACATCCCAGTGGCATTTACATGTGAACAGGGCTGCTGGGTGTCCTGACAGCTGCTCCTGGCATCTCCTGGCTTTCTCTCCAAAGCCTCTGAGCTTGTCCACTCTCAGCAAAATGAGGTGGATGAGGAGTGCTGCAGGCCCAGGGCCGTGCAGCTCCTGCCCTGTGCATGCTGGCAGCTCCTTTAGGACTGGACATTCCTCCCACCTTCCCCTGGTACTGGCATTGTCTATCCTTGCTTGGCTGCTGCCTGGCTCACCACAACAGCTCCCCGATCCTCCTCGGCCGCCCCAGGAGCTCGGCACTTGGTTTGCATAACCAACAAAGCTTATCCCAAATCCTGCTAAGCCAGCTTGGGTGGTGGCGGAGAGACAGCAGATGACAGGGAGCCTCAAGGGAGCAAAGCCCATATCCTCTCTGAGTTCTCCATGGGGCACGTGTCAACTTTGGGGTGGGGGCATAGGTGTGCACGCACTGCCCTGCAGGAGAAAGAGACAGCCAAGCTCCTACATCCCCCCATTTCCACACAGGGTGACTTTTGCACCACCAGGCCCCTGGTCCGGTGCTGAATTCCTCCTCTCCAGACACATCTGGTCACATCTGTCCCAGCCAAGCAGCAGGGTGTTAGTCATGTGTGTGGGCAGGAACGTGTGTGTGTCTCCTCTGCACTCTGTCAGACCCTAACTTTGTTCCTGGGCTTGCTGTCTAACTGCCTGTGTCCTGCCTCTCCCCACTCCTCCCTGTCCTGCTCTGTCCCCTGCATTCCCACCCTGCAGGTTTTACTGGGACCTCATCATGCTGCTCCTGATGGTGGGAAATTTGATCATCCTGCCCGTGGGCATCACCTTCTTCAAAGATGAGAACACCCCTCCCTGGATCGTCTTCAACGTGCTTTCAGACACTTTCTTCTTGGCTGACCTGGTGCTGAACTTCCGGACAGGCATCGTGGTGGAGGACAACACAGAGATCATCCTTGACCCTCACACCATCAAAATGAAGTATTTGAAGAGCTGGTTCCTGGTCGACTTCATCTCCTCCATCCCTGTTGACTACATTTTCCTCATTGTTGACCTGGAGACCCAGGTGGATTCTGATGTGTACAAGACAGCCCGGGCCTTGCGCATCGTGCGCTTCACCAAGATCCTCAGCCTGCTGCGCCTGCTGCGTCTGTCGCGCCTCATCCGCTACATCCATCAGTGGGAGGAGGTGAGAACCCCTTCGGAATCTCCTGGTCAGTGCCCCAGGCCAGCTCGGGGGTCCCCAGCTACAGGGCACAGCTGTCTGGAGGGCAGAGGGCTCCAAGGGCTGTTCTAGGAATTTCTCTGCAGCTCCACTCCTGCCTGTTCTCCAGATCTTCCACATGACATATGACCTGGCCAGTGCCGTGGTGAGAATCTTCAACCTCATCGGGATGATGCTGCTGCTGTGCCACTGGGATGGCTGCCTCCAGTTCCTGGTGCCCATGCTGCAGGACTTCCCTGAGGACTGCTGGGTCTCCAAGAATCACATGGTGGTGAGTGCCCAGGCAGGGGTGATTCCAGCTGGGATCTGCTGGGGCAGGGAGAGGATTTGGTTCCCTGTCCCAAGGCTGGAGTTGCTGGGAGACATGCTGGTGAGCAGTGTCTCTGTGGTCACGGCAGTGAGATAGGGCAGAAGGAATCTCTGCATCACCGTCCCATCTGAGCCCACATTGCTGGAGTCAGGGAATCCCTCAGGGAAGGAACAGGACAATGGGGCTCCTGCCTTCTCCCCAGAGCAGGGGCTGGTGCCTGCTCAGGGCTTCACACAGTCCCAGTGCCTCTTCCTGGAGGGGAACTCATCCCTTTGGCCTTGGAGGAACCTTGTTCTCACTGGGTCTCTGGACTCCCCAGCTTAGGGAGGTGGGACTGGGGGGTTCAGCCCCACAGAACCTTCCAACAGACCCCCCCTCCAGTGCCCCTGTCCCTCGTCTGCAGAACGACTCGTGGGGGAAGCAGTACTCGCACGCCCTGTTCAAGGCCATGAGCCACATGCTCTGCATCGGCTACGGGCAGCAGGCGCCCGAGGGCATGACCGACGTGTGGCTCACCATGCTCAGCATGATCGTGGGGGCCACCTGCTACGCCATGTTCATCGGCCATGCCACCGCCCTTATCCAGTCCCTGGACTCCTCCCGGCGCCAGTACCAGGAGAAGGTCAGCAGGGTGGGGGAGGGAGGGCCTGGGTATTGGGGGGAGGAGTCCTGGCGCAAGCAGGTCCAGCTCCAGAAGCAGCTCAGCACAGCTGCTGTGCCCTATTGATTCCAGAGGCTGGGATCTTTCTCCTTGCCACTCTCCCTCGGGTTGTTGCAGGTGGAGCTCAGGGTACCCATTCAGAGTGAGGCCATATTGGTGTCCATACTGAGGGTCACTTTTGCACAGTGTGGCCCCATCATGCCCTCTGCCCTCACCCCTCCTGCATCCTGAGTGCACAAGGGTCCTGTCCTTTGCCCCAGAGGTGGCCTTTGGGACTGGAGGAGAAGGGACACATTGTCCAGCCATGCAGGTGGTCCCAGCTCAGCCCTGTGTGACTCCCCTTTTCCCCACAGTACAAGCAAGTGGAGCAGTACATGTCATTCCACAAGCTGCCTGGGGACACGCGCCAGCGCATCCACGAGTACTACGAGCACCGCTACCAGGGCAAGATGTTTGACGAGGAGAACATCCTAGGGGAGCTCAGCGAGCCGCTCAAAGAGGTGCGGGCAACACTCCAGTGGTGTGACCTGGGGGACAGAGACCTGGTGCTCTTAGGGGCCAGGCTCAGTGACATCCCCACTGACCTGCTCCTCACCCCACAGGAAATCATCAACTTCAACTGCCGCAACCTGGTGGCCAACATGCCCCTGTTTGCCAACGCAGACCCCAACTTTGTGACAGCCATGCTGACCAAGCTGCGCTTCGAGGTCTTCCAGCCTGGGGACTTCATCATCCGCGAGGGCACCGTGGGCAAAAAGATGTACTTCATCCAGCATGGGGTGGTCAGCATCCTCACCAAGGGCAACAAGGAGACAAAGCTGTCTGATGGCTCCTACTTTGGGGGTGAGGCTGGGCTGGGGAACCTGGTGAACAGAGTAGGGGGCCAAAAGCTGCCCAGGAGCAGAAGCTAATTAGGGCATCCCTAATGCTTCTGCCTGCCCATCTCCTCTTGCCCAGTGCCAAAGTCTTCACATCCATTCCACCCCAGTTCTGCCTGGCTGGGGCAGAGGAAGCATCCAGCACCCCACTGCTAGGGAGGACGGGAGTTTAGAGCAGAACATCTGAGCCAGTTTATAGGGTACAGGCACGGCTCTGGGAGGGAAACAGGCCAGGCCATCCCAGCAGCCACATCTGGGAGTGTCTCCATGGCCTTCAGGGGGAGGAAAATGCTGTGCCTGGCCAAGGAGACAGCCGTGGCTGTGCAGGCTCTGGGGTCTGTCCCTGCCTCTGAGCCACGCTCCACCTCTGTGCAGCGTGTTGGTGTGCCAGGCAGTCCTGGGGGGGGATGGATGGTTGTGTCACCCTGACCCCAGCCCTGTGTCCCTGCAGAGATCTGCCTCCTGACACGGGGCAGGCGCACGGCCAGCGTGAGAGCTGACACCTACTGCCGCCTCTACTCCCTGTCGGTGGATAACTTCAACGAGGTGCTGGAGGAGTACCCCATGATGCGCAGGGCCTTCGAGACCGTGGCCATGGACCGGCTGGACCGCATAGGTGAGGAGTGACCCCCTGGGCTCAGCACAGCCACTTCTACAGGCACTGCCAGGGCCCACGGGCCCCCAGACCCACAGGTGATAGAGTCACAGAGCTGGGATGAGGTGATCACGGTGCCCCAACCCCATGGGTGCCCAGCAGTGAGGATGATGGGGTGCATGTGGAAGGAGCCTGCCCTCCCTCTCCCTCTCCCTCCTAGCAAGATCCAGGTAGTGCCATAAGACACACTTCCCTGGGAAAATGTCGCTGCACTGCACTGTACTTGCAGTGTCTGGCAATGACCAAGCTGCTTGTCCTCACCCTTCCTTGCCTGTGGAGGACAAGCAGGACCCCACCCCCCAGTCCCTTTGGAGTCAGGACTCCCCTGTTTTGTCCCTGCTGCTTCCACTGCTCCAGTCTGGACCTTTCCCAGGGTCTTGCTTCCCCTGGAACACTGGTGAGGTTTTATTGTCCTTTCCCCATTGTCACCCTGCCCTCCACACTGTTCCCAAGAGCCCACATTCCCAGGGTCACTGACACTCTTGCCTCCCCTCCAGGGAAGAAGAACTCCATCTTGCTCCGCAAGCGAGCCGAGCACAGCTCGGGGCCCCTGAACACCGAGATGATCCAGCAGATCGTGAAGCACGACCAGGACATGGCCCACAACATCCAGGACCTGCAGCAGATGGCGATGGGGCGCGAGCTGAGCGGGAAGCCGGTGATCTGGGAGCCGCTGGTACACGCGCCCCTGCAGACGGCCGCCGCCACCACCAACGTGGCCATCGCGCTGACCCACCAGCACAGCCTGCAGGCCCACATCTTCCTGCCGCCCTCCTCCATCTCCAGCCCGCTCTCGCCCGAGGCCACCCTGCTCACCAAGCCGGTGCGCCGGTCCCAGCCCAGCCTGGGAGGCTCCCGGCCCTCCTCCGTGAGCTCCCCCTCCGGGGTGCAGTCCCACCTCCAGACGCCGGCCGCCGGCTCGCCTTCCTCCCCCATGGTCCAGTCCCAGGCTCCGCTGGAGAGCGGGGGCCAGAGACCTGGCGCCGGGGCGCAGACCCTGTCCCGCACAGCGCAGAGAGGGGAGATGCCAGCGGGAGCCAAGCAGCCCCCGGCCGGCCCCCAGCCCCAGCTCTCCAGGTCCCGCGGCGCCTCGGTCTCCACCTCGCTGCTGCAGCAAGCGGCGGGCGCTGCGTCCCCCAGCTCCGAGCAGGCGCTGCCGGCAGGAAGAACGCTCCACTACAGCCTATCCCGAGCCACCGGCTCCCACATCTCCCTCCTGATGCAGCCCCAGCAGCTGGTGAAGCACAGGAGCATCCAGGGCCTGCCGGTGGGGCGGCTCACCCAGGATGTCCGGCTCCTCTCTGCCTCCCAGCCCTCTCTTCCCAATAAAGTGGCCCAGCAAGCCGACGGGAGCTCCTTGAAGCAGGGTAGGAAATCTGCAGGGAATCTGGCCCGCAGGTCCTCGCCCTCGGTAGCCGGACTCCTCGCCAAGCCGTGTGCGGGGATCCCAGGCCAGCCCACACACTCGCAGCAGATGCCTTCAGGATCGCTGGCTCAGCCCGGCCACTCCACGGCGGGAGCCTCCACTCCCCAGTCCCCGGGCCCCGCGTCCAGGCAGGCAGCAGGTCCCTCCCGCAAGGGCTCCGTGGCCTTCAGCCCCGAGGTGGAAACGGCGAAGCCCAAACTCCCATCCAACATGTGAGTCCTGGCGGCATCCAAACAGGCAGGAGGGACCCGGGAATCCCGGCGGCAGAGGAGGCAGGAGAAGCAGAGCACCAACCCCGCCGTGTCGGAGGGGAAAATGAGGTGAGAGGCAGCACCCGGGGCCATGGAGGGGCTGTTTCAGGCACGAGGGCACAGCAGGGATGAGCATGGGGCCAGCCCCAGGGCTGGCCCAGCTGGATGAGGAGGGGGTTCACTGCTCCAAGGGTAGTCAAGGCTGACTGCCCCTAGGAGGGTCACCCTGCCCGGGCTCTCCCCTCCTTGCTCATCACCATCTGTGAGTTCTGTCCTCCTCCCGGAGACATAGGACAAGTCAGAGCCCGTGCCCAAACTCTGGCCTCTCTGAGGAGCTCAGCTCCCCATAACTGCCCCTTGGGGGCCGGGCCCCCCAGGCTCTGTGCCACGTGTCCCACAGCCTGTCCTCGGGGCCCAGCTGGCGCTGGCAGCTCCTCCAGCTTGTCCTCTGTCACAGCAGGGGCTGCCCCACGCCCACCTCGGTCCCCGGATTGCTCTGCCCAGCACCTTTGCCTTTAGGGTGAACAGGGAGAAGAAGCCCCCGGGTTCACTGCCCACATGGAGGGAGGAGGCTGGAACCCATGGCAGGGGCTTCACGGGCACGCAGAGCATGGGGGTCCAGGGTCAGCACTCCCCCTTCCCGGAGTGCCAGGACCTGGGGGTCCCGGCGGGGCTCCCCTGGTGTGAGGAGTGCCAAGGGGCAACACTGGGGGCAGAGGGCTCTCCACTGAGCAGCCCCCCCAGTCCCTCTCCCCAGCTTGTGGGACCATTTTGCCTCAGAGGTGATGAGTCCCAGTGAGGTTGGGTTGTGCTGCTGGGCAGGGCTCTGCCCCGCACCTGGGCACTGTGGCTGCACCCCCACGTGTCCCCAAGGGGCAGCCTGGGGGGATTCTGCTGCCTGCAGCTCCAGGAGGATGCTCAGAGGGTCAGTCCAAGAGGACCCCTCTGTGGCTTCAGAATGATGTCCAGAAGGTCGTCTGGGAGGACCCTTCTGTGGCTCCAGAAGGATGCTCACAGGGTCACCTGAGGGGACCCCGCTGCCAGTGGCTCCGGGAGGATGCCCAGCCCGGGTTCTGCTCCCCTGCCCCGTGCTGCAGTCCCGTTTCCAGGTTGCCTGGAGATGCCAGTCACCAGTGCCACAGGAGCAAAAGGCTGTCACAAAGAGATGCCAATCCCGGGCAGCGCCTGGGTGATGTGTGGGACTGTGGGGGTAACCCCCCGTGGAACAGGGGCCCGGGGTCCCCACAGATGCCCCACGCGCCCCCCTCCAGAGACAGTAGTGTGCAATGTGTGTGCGAGTCGTGGCTCTGCCGAGCAGCCGAGCTCTGCTTACAGTGTCGCTTTGGGCCAACCGTGTTCAGTTTTGGTTTAGAGTAGTGTCCCCTCCGACCCCCGCCACGCTGTGTGAGCTACTTCCCGCTCCCGGAGTCAGGAACCATGGCTTGTCTTCGTGCTCTGGGGCTCACATACCGCAGAGCGGGGCCTGCCGTGCCCTCAGGGCAGTGGGCGAGATCTTGTTCCCCACGGTACTTACAGAGGTGAGGTGTTCAGTTCTCCACCCTCGTGTTTTGGGGCGTCGGGAGCAGTCCGGAGCCGCTCTGGTTGCCCAGTCTGTGGGGTGCAGCAGCCCACCAGGAATCCCGGCAGTGCCTGCCACAGGGGATGTCCTGCACTGCCTTTTTTTTCATGGATTTCAACCGCCCTTCCCTGCCCACCCCCACGTCCCGCTCCATCCCCCGTGGTCGGTGTATCCCCAGCAGCCCCTCGGGCAGGGATCTGCAGCGGAGCCCGCGTGTCCCACGTGCCCGGGTTGTGTTCACACTACGTGATGTCGATGTCTTAGCGGTCATCCCAGTGCCCTGCAGAGCGTGCGGGCCGGCTGGGACAGCACCGAGCTCCCGCTGGCCGCGCCTCTGGTGCACCCTCCCCACGCCACAGCCCCGTGTCGGGACTCAGGGCCACCCTGTGCTCCTGTCACCGCCGTCCCTGCCCTGCGCCGCGGCGCCTCGTGGCCCGGTGCTCGCCCCGGTGGAGGCTGGAGGGGCTGCGGGTGCCGGCCGTGCGCGGGCGCAAGTTTAGCCACCAAAGACCATGACCCTCCACTCTTGCACTCACGGCAGTCGATGTACAGAGCTTGTAGTTTTCATATCGCAGAGAATTTAAGAGCGTTTTTTTATTTTTGGTCGTTGTACATAATGGATTTAAATAATAAAGAGAGATTCTGAGCTGGTCTGGGGGAGACTCTTTCTGCACCTCCTGCGACCCCACAGCACCCTGCCCGGATATGGGACAGGACAGGGGGATGCTGCAGCGCCCCAGCTCAAATCCTGGCGCTCTGCAGAGCCGGGAGCAGCCAGGACATCCTCGGGAGCTATCGAGGGGCCTCTCCCAGGTCCCATAGACCTGGGTGGCGCAGCAGGAGCCCAAAGACAACAGGTTCCTTCCCACCCACCCCAGTCCCTTTCAGCCCTGGGCAGATTAATGTTTAATCTTTGGTTATTTTCCCCTACCATCTCCGTTCCCTTTATTACCGGGGGGGAGGGGCAGGTTTGATACCGCCTGATTGCAGAGCAGACTCGAGGCATTAACGCGATTAAATGAAGGTCACACAGCGCAAGGTGGGCTGGGGCACCCAAGCCACGGCACTGCGGCGTTTGCACAGGTCTCGGGGCACAGTCGTGCCCTGGCTGCGCCCTCCTCACCTGCCACAACACCCTCAGCACCGCAGGGCACAGGCAGGACACAGGTGCAGGCCAGACATGGCCAAGGCTGGACACTGGACACAGGCAGGTAGGACACTGGCAGGGCTCAGACAGGACACAGTGGCAGGCAGGACACGGGCATTGCTCAGACAGGACATGGTGGCGGGTAGGACATTGGCAGGGCTCAGACAGGGCACGGTGGCAGGCAGGACACGGTGGCAGGCAGGACGAAGGTGCTGGCGCCCACCCTGCTGTGCCCTGCCGGCTCTCCCCACTGCAGCCCCTCGTTACCGGGGCAGCCCCTGCCCGCAGGACTCTGCTGGCGGCCCCCCCGGCTCCCCGCAGGAATTAGGCTCCGTGACACACGACGAGCTCAATGCTGATTAGCGGTTTCTCTCTAATTTGATTATTTCAGATTACACTACAGCTAGCCTGATTAAGGGGGCGCGGGGTTGCTTTGCGGGGCGGCCGGGAGCAAAAAGAGCATTTTTTGGGAAGGAATTCCAGCATATGTCCTATTTCTATTTCAATACTCTTCCATCCAGTTCGTGTCCATCGGCAGGGCTGGCGGCTCAGGCGGCCGAGGCAGCAGAACAGGAATTGACTGGTGCCTGCTGCGTCCCGGGACATGGCAGAGCCCCGCTGCCCGCCCGGGGCTGAGGGCAAAGCCCCGGGATACGAGGGCCCCGCAGAGCCCCGGAGGTGCGGGCAGAGCCCCCGCTCCGTCCCCTGTTCCCGCTTCCCAAGGGCACCCGTCCTGGAGCCGGAGGCTCTTCCCCGAGCCCCCGCATCCCTGGCGGCGGCGGGAGGGGGATTAGAGGGCACCACAGAGAGATTAATTAATGCGGGTGAGCCGGGATTAGGGGATTCGGGGCAGGCGCCAATCTGCGGGGCGGGGGCCTGGGGAGCTGCGGGCAACAGCAGGAAGGTGTCACCACGTGTGCCCACCCAACGCGTCCTCGGCCCAGGTCACCCTGCGGCATTCCCTCGAGGGTCGATGGGCAGCTGGACCCCCCCCGCCAGCCGGGGTCTCGCCAGGCACACAGGTGTGTGGTGTACCTCACCCTCACGGCACCTCACACTTGTACTGCACCCTATACCTATGCAGCACCACACCTGCACAGCACCCACACAGTGACCCACGTCTGCACCACACCCCATGACTGCTCTGTATCCCATAACTGCTCTGCACCCACACCTGCGCTACACCCACACCTGCATAGCATGTCAGCTGCATGGCGCTACACACCCACACTGCACTCCCCCATCTGCATGGTACCCACACCCGTGCTGGACCCCATACCTGTGCTGCACCCAACACCTGTGCTACACCCAACACCTGTGCTGCATCCACAGCTGCATGGTGTTCCACACCTGCATGGAGATCCACACCTGCACAGCGCCCCAAACCCTCTCTACAGCCCCACAGACCAGTTGGCACCCTCCACCTTCACCCCACACCCCATTTTTTCCCCCAGTTCCAGCGCACCCCATTCCCCTCCCGGTTACGGGACACGCCCCCTGAGCACACCACGCCCCGGCCACGCCCCCGGCCTGACCACGCCCCCGCGCCAGGCCGGGCGCTCGCTCCATTCTCCCTCTCCACCAATCACCTGTCTCGGTCCCGCCCATGCAGAGCTTCTATTGGCTGATCCTCCTTGGGCTCATCCTCGCACGATGAAACGGGACAATGGGCACTGCTCCAGCCGCGTCCCCTCCGGCCCTTTCCCGGGCGCGGGGCACGCTGGGAGTTGTAGTCCAGCGGCTGTGCTGGCAGGGCCCGTCCCTGCT
>VWYE01000106.1:0-13141 GCA_013398995.1 Alaudala cheleensis | reverse complement strand
CATCAGAGTCTGAGCTGTCACTTCCACCATGGTAGACATTCCACCAGAAAGTGGGATCAGTCACACCTGTGTGACCAGTGGGTCAGCTGGTTTCTGTCCTGAGACAGCAGCTGGCTACAGACAATCAGGCTGTTCAAACTCCCTGTCAGAGATGACTGTTTTTAAACATTCATGTTAACAGAGAACACAAGATAGAAAATAAGTTGTATTTCCCCCAGAAGAATGTCCAGCAGCCAGAAGAAGGAAGGTTGAATTAGTTCAAGACTAAGTTTTTAAATTTGCTCAGGAGGTTTCTGGAGCTGAGTGTGCCAAGACTCTCCCCATGTCTCCCAACAGGACCGGTCTTTACTCCCTCCTCAGGGCCATTCACTCACCTATCAGGCAGTGCGATAGACTACAGACTCAAGGCAGCCCTGTGCTAAGCTTCTGGGTATAAATGCATAGTGGATGCTTATGGTCTGATGAAGAACATGAAAAAAACTGTGCTGCCTTGACGAGACAAGATAGAATAAACCAGTCAGTGTTTAATGCAATTTCCCTGCAAGCAGGGCCTGATTTTGCCATCTGACAAAACCTTTCCCTCACAGGCATTGAGCAGCATTTCCCTGAGGAGCCACTTACTCTGATGCTGCAAACTCCAAGCAGGTGTGAGTAGGAGCTCACAGCTGTAACAAGAATGTAATTCTCTACTGGATATGCCTCATAAGAGGGGAATCAAGTTCATGCCATTCTTTGAAGACACCTTTCTGAATAGGGACACAAATACCAATTACAGCCAACTTGCCTAAAATCACTGAGAGGAGGGAAGAGAGAGACAGAAGGAAGTGCTTGTTGACAAAGGTGAAAAAATCACTAGTCCAAGCCTTGTTGTGACCTGCCAGGTTGTATTTTAATCCAGATAAGTAAAGGGAGGTTGCTGCTATCAGAGGGAGAAGTGTAGGAGAAGCAAAGTGCGACAACTTAATTCTTCATCATTGCACTGCCAATATGGTCTCTCCTTCCCTCTTCACCCCATTTGTGCTACAGATCTGACTTCGGGCTACTGTCACAGTGTCCTGTAAGCACCCAAAACTACAAGGGGACCAGGCTGCAGTGCAGCACAAATTTTGTTCTTCTAACAAAAACCACCCTGATTCCAATATCCTGCCTAACACCCTTCATGTCTTTTGAAAACCTTATTTCTTCCACCCAAATCCTCAGAAAACAGAGCTTGGGAAATTGCTCTGTTCCTGTTTCCTTCATGTACCACCTGCTGTCTTTCCAGCACCCACTTCAGCTCATATGGCTTCTGGGACTCAGAGGAACTTCAAGTGACAAGGTTAGAAGGAGGCACTTAGAAGAAAATCAGAGCATTAATATTTTGCACAAAATCCAGCACAGAGATTCCCAAGTTAATGCTTTAAATATAATTTAGCTTTGCTCTAATTTGTACCACAAGCTTTGTTTATGCAGTGCTTCTTTTTAAAAGAAAACAGGAAAATAAAAGCAGTGCATGTGCACTCAGGCACACGTCTGTGCACAGGCTGAGATTTGCTAACACACCACAAGGCTCTGTAGGCTCTGGTTTCTCCACAGAAGCTGTGATGCAGAAGGCACTCATTAAAAACAGCGACCCACCTCTTTAGTGATTTCCAAATGTCAGGTTTTGTTGCTCAGATATCTCACAAAAATTAATTAGCGTTTTCACCCCACACACAAAGGATGAAATGGCAACAGTAATTCTTTCATTGTCTTTATAGTAGGCTAGTCCTGTTCCTTTGTTTTCAAACCATTTCCCCACTTTTTAAGGCTTTACATTTTAATATGAACTTACTCTCGGGTCTTCTCTTTTGCCAACATACCACACTGACCTGTTTATTACTAAAAGATTTTTCAGCCTATATAATATGTTGGAATTGGAATTCTGGTTGGAAGAAATCCACAATGGGCACCAGTTCCTTTTTGTTGATACCTGAAACATAAAGAAAAAATACTCAAGATCAAATACTCAAGATCAGAGGTGCATGCTAACTCAATGTCTCTTCAGCTCTACTTGATATGGGTCATGCAGTGATCTTCACTCTGCTGCTCAATGAGCATCAAAGAATATTTCATTTTGCCTAATTCATTGTGCATCTTCACCATCATAAGCAGCCACTTAAGTTGTCTAAATACACAAAGAGCATTAATTCTACAAGGCAATGTGCATTCAGCATTTGTCTCACAGGATTTAGGTCTCCACTGGACTCAGGTCCTTAACTGAACTCACATCTTCCTAATTCTCCTTGTTCAGCTGAAATTTAAAGAGAAATTTAAAAATGAGGTGTCCTAGGGTGATTTTATGATCATACTTTATTCCCTAATCATCTACTTATGCCCAGAAATGGCTGCTGTATCTTAAGGATGAACCAGGCGGCAGGGCTGGAGCCTGGTAACTCCGGGGCTCTGTTCAAACTCTCTATCCAGTGCTCCGGACAGTGTGGCCCAGGGACCCTACATTGTTCCTTTTGTCAGATTAGTTTTTGCTAGCTTGAAGCCAGAAGTTTTTTTTCCCTTCCTCTAGCCTAGAGGCTGTACCGGGAATCCTTTCAACAGCTTTTTGGTTTTGGTTGGTTTTTTTCCCTTGAACTGTTTTTTTGGCTTGGCTTGTTTTTCTTTTTGGCCCATCCAGGGAGCCGGTGGGACTGCCTGGAACCCAATACCTCAGAGGAGCTGAAACAACACAAGAAAGGACATTAAAATCCACCAACTTCGGCTGCTGTGAGGATGAGACCCACACCAGACATCCAACAGGTTCCCAGCTGCTGTGAACTCTTTTCTCCTCCCTTCCCAGAGACAAAGAAGGGCAGTTACCATCTTTGCCTCTCAGCCACATGGAGAGGTGGGGTTCAATTTTTTTTCCTGTGCTTTGTGGGTATCTTGCTTTGTAAATAAATTTTTACATTTTTTCACTGTTGTCCCCTGGTATCCATTTCTCTCACTGGCAGAAGAAAGGGAGTTATTGAAGCCCTTTCTTTTTAGAGGAAACACTCATTCCAGAGCATTTTCTCCTAAAATTTGTCTCCAGAACCGAGACATGAGGGAAACATGGTGTGCCTGCTCAACATAGTGCTTGTGTTACACAAACTGGAAGTAAACAGCAACCAAGAGACAACATCTAAACTGTCTGGGATTATTACTAGCTCAGCAGTGTATCGCCTGCATGACAGTAATACAAAGAAAAAACAAGGTCTTGACCTGACAAAGCAAAGGGAACCCACAGCTAAATACTGACAAAGTTATAGTACTTACCTATAATGACTTCCCTAAAGGCTGAACATCTGGGTGTAAAAGAAAATGAATAAAAACTTAAAACTCACAGATCTTCTGTGATGTGAACAGAATAAACTCAGAATCTTACCAGTTATTACAGAAGAAACAAACAGTACCACCTCTTTGGTGTTAACACCCAGGTTTTGTTTGAGAAGATTTTATTGCTTCCACTAAAAGGTTAAATATCTTCCAAATTGAACTGTAGAAGATACCAAGTGTGGAATCTTACAGTGTAACACAAACAAAAAAATTGGTTTCAGTGCCAAGCACAAAAGAAAAATACTGTGGATGGCCAACACCCCATTAACTTCCCCCATTAACATGTCTGGCTGCAGAGTGTAGAAGTGATTTGAGTTATGGTAAAGTGGCAGTCAGACTCAACACTGAGCAAACTGCTGGCTTGCCCTGTAGAGAAAACTCTGCAGAAATTAACACAAGAACATTTACTGACAAGAATTTTCTGATGCAATAGCTGCCTAAAATAGTGCTCATTTATGGGAAAAAAAAAGGGCAGGAAATGGGAAAATCCCCTGAAATATTCTGAATATAGATAAAGATTACAATATCTATAGCATCAAAACACTAAAGAGTGATGAGCATACAGTGTACACACACATCTAAATTGCTGCTAAGAAAATTTGATAAAAACCTAAGCAGCCCATCTTAACAGAATTTTAAACCAGAAGAAATAGGACTACTTAGCACTGATTAGCAGATGGAGTTCTATCAGCTCACAACACACACTGACCTCAATTCCCTAAGCAACTCACACAGAATTCATTATATCTTCAAACCAGATTTAAAACCCCTGAATCATACTTGTCCCTCCTTACAGCAGTGCCTGCACTTGGAAAACACAGAAAGCAACTGTAAGGAGGAATGAGAAAGACAAAGGAGTGGGAAAGTTAGCTACTGTTTTTTAAGCCTCCTACCCAGCTGCACCATCAGTGATGTACTGATTCAGCACTACCCTGGATTCTAGAGAGAATTATGGTTCAGCCTTAACACTGCAATACTCTAACAACACATCCTAGCATAGATTGGATATGCATGTCCAGTATCATAGGTTTTGAGTAGTCCCGGGATGCAGGCCCACACATGGCCAGAGTGGAATAAGCCACATGGAGCTGTATCAGGTCTGAGGGATGCCCGCAGCCTCTCAGATTGGCTTAATAAGAGCGAGACCACTTTTCTGGGTGTGCTTTGTAACAGAAAAAGGTTTTTATTAAGAGAGAAAATAACAAAGAGTATAAAGCAAATAAAAACAAGCCATATACAGTGCAAGGGAGACCCTAGCACTATGTAAGACACCCCAGAAAAGCCACAAGGGGCTCTGTGCAGTCCATTAAGTACCTAATAGTCAGGGAGGTCCCCTTGGCAAACTGCCCAATAGGAGAGGCAGCAGGTCTTGAGATGCACTTCAGGTGACCAACAGGTGTCTTGGACTGGCACTCAGTCAATCAGGACAACAGAAGCACTGAACTTTTTGGTTTCTTTACCTTATAAGCCATCAAGGGATAAAACCTCAGTTCCTTCTTAATGCAGAAAGCCCTGCTACTCTGGGAGTGCATCTCTACAGTCCAGGCCTTTTACAGACATTCGAAGTGAAATACATGTTGTGGGAGGAAGATTACAGCTGTACTGCAAGCCCTTATGGTTTATGAGGTCAACATAATGGATCAATTAATTTACAGCCTTTTTTTCTCCCTTGAGTAGAAGCTATTAATATTCTACATATATTTACTCCTGCAGATTGTGGTTTAATCAATACAGTACTTCAGGCAACACGAAGTACCGTAGGAAATGTAAAGACCCCGAGAGCCAGAGTTTAGGTTTACAGAGTGAGGCTTAGCCTCTCACCACCTTGCAGAAGTACTTAAAAGCTTACAGAAAAGCCCACTGGGGGAGAGAAGAAAATGTGAAGACAATCTACACTTGAAAAGCTAAACATGTACACTAGCACTGAGAAAAGGGGAGAGATTTTAATCACCTTGAATCAGCCTAAGTCCTAGAATACATGCAGTTACAGCAGGAAGTTCCCAATGCACAGCAAGGTGCAGCAGTAATCACAGCCCTCTGAGGGGAGAGAGGAGCCCCAGCCATGGGTGACCACATACGCTTCTCATAGCTGACAAGGTTGCTAGGCACTGTCTCAGGATGGCAAATTTCTTCTGGGCTGAGACAAGCTCAGAGACTGCTCTCAGACCCAGCCCAGCCAGCCTGCCCTGGGCTGTGGAGAAGCCCCACACAGGAAAAAAGGACTCAGACTCCTGCTTTTCAGATCTCTTGAGTGAAAAAAAACCAAGTTGCTGATAAGAACTCTTAGACTTCAGAGTCACTGAAAAACCCCGTAAATTCCAGAAAAACCATGGCTGCATGTGACTCCAGCTCTTCAGTTGCTGACACCCAGAACAAACACCACTGCTCAGGTCGTGGCTATTTTCTCGAGTGCTTTAGACAGCCCTACCAGCCATCACAGGTGCTCTCTGCAGAGCCTCAACTACAAAAGGAAAAGACATTTCAGATTAAAAGAGATGAGAAAAGACCATTCTCACCCACACCAATTTCACTCCTCTCTGCTCTTATATCAATAAGGAAGTCTGTCCAATTCGCAGCTGCCTAAGCAGGGACATTATTAAGCCAAAAGATTAGATGCTTTGCTTCTTTCATACCCATTCTAACGCTGCTCCCCAAGCAGCTTTTGCAGAAAAGCTATTAAAAATGGAGAGAGACAGTTCAAAGAGAGGTCTCAATCCTGAAAGACAGCATATCCCTCCTCTTTCCCCTCACGCCACTTTTCTCGTTCCCCTTGTGCTCCTGAAGGCTCGTTACGGAAGCGCTCAGCACAAAGAGAACTAGATTTTAGACTGGGCTGCCATCTGCCTGCTGAAATGTTCCTTGCTCTTACAGAGCCTTTTAAACAGGCCTCTTTCCATGACCACACAGGAGAGACTACAGCTGTAACTGTGAGCCGTACTGACATTATCCCTGCTCTTACATACACTCATAGCTCAGCAATATGAACAAAATAACAATATTTGCACTATTCATGGCAAATCTGGTACAAATTCACTCCTGCGTGTTAATGAAACAGACTCTGTGAGAATACAGTTCTGCATGAGATGTGCTTAGAAATTCATTCCTTGATGTCATCCATGGCCACACACTTTCCTAACTAATACATAATGCTCAAAGAAGACAGAATTAACAGGAAAAGATGACATACCAGCTGTCAAGCTCCTTATAAAACTCATCTACAGTTTTCCACTTAGAAAACAGTCCCGGAGAAGCCAGACATGGCACTTTGCCATCAGCAGAAGCAAGTTGCTTTCACTGAACTCAGCATCATCTCTGTTCCTTAAAGTGATAAACAGATTCTTGATGGGGATGTTTTTTCCCTTACATAACCAGAGACTGGCCTTAACATGTATGTATTGCCAGATCTGAGTGAAAATAAGAATATAATTAAGCAAAGAAACAACATCCCCCCCAGAATTTGAGAACCATGAGAAACTGCTTACAGAATACTACTTTGACACATTTTTGAAATCTTGAAAAAATGGAGTNATTTTAGACTGGGCTGCCATCTGCCTGCTGAAATGTTCCTTGCTCTTACAGAGCCTTTTAAACAGGCCTCTTTCCATGACCACACAGGAGAGACTACAGCTGTAACTGTGAGCCGTACTGACATTATCCCTGCTCTTACATACACTCATAGCTCAGCAATATGAACAAAATAACAATATTTGCACTATTCATGGCAAATCTGGTACAAATTCACTCCTGCGTGTTAATGAAACAGACTCTGTGAGAATACAGTTCTGCATGAGATGTGCTTAGAAATTCATTCCTTGATGTCATCCATGGCCACACACTTTCCTAACTAATACATAATGCTCAAAGAAGACAGAATTAACAGGAAAAGATGACATACCAGCTGTCAAGCTCCTTATAAAACTCATCTACAGTTTTCCACTTAGAAAACAGTCCCGGAGAAGCCAGACATGGCACTTTGCCATCAGCAGAAGCAAGTTGCTTTCACTGAACTCAGCATCATCTCTGTTCCTTAAAGTGATAAACAGATTCTTGATGGGGATGTTTTTTCCCTTACATAACCAGAGACTGGCCTTAACATGTATGTATTGCCAGATCTGAGTGAAAATAAGAATATAATTAAGCAAAGAAACAACATCCCCCCCAGAATTTGAGAACCATGAGAAACTGCTTACAGAATACTACTTTGACACATTTTTGAAATCTTGAAAAAATGGAGTTTTGTTCTGATGCAGCCAAAATATTTTACATGCCATGAAATTGCTCTGTCAAACAGACATCCTTGTTACTTGACTGTTACATAAAACAAAGAAAAGAGGGGTGGAACGAACTCTAGTGCTTTTGGGGTGGAAAGGATTAGCCAAAACCCCTACAGAAGTTTCTAACACACAGTCTGTCTCTCTCTCACCAGCTTTGTTACTGAATATAACACATCTTTCAGTTCTTCACCAATTACAAGAGGGTTTACTTGGATCTAGTACCAGATGCCAGAGGAAACCCTCACCATCAAAGCTAGCAAAAACATTTTCCTTATTCTCAGCAAGGGCAAAATATTTTCTCTCTGTTTTCTTTTCAAGGCTGTTTAAAGAAAGATTTATTTTTAGTTGGACATCCTGAAAAGCAAATTGCCTCTTAAAGTGCCTCTTTATTTTGTGATACACTTTAAGCGTTCACTTTCCCTTCCAGCACTAAAAGAGCTCCTGATAAATAGCTCAGACTCTCGTTTGAGGAAGGCATAGAAATTAAGAGCAGACACAGTTTCCCATACAGCTCTTTAAGGCTGTTTAACAATTGTTCACGATTTAGCATCCCTTGATATTTTCAGCTTGAGCCTCAGTTTGAAGTGAAAGATTACTCAGAGCCTGAATGTTTCAGAGAGCAGGAAAAGTCCATGCACTATAAATGCTTTATTTGTACTTCGCACAGTGAGTACAACTTCTCAGCCTTTTCCCTAAGACACACGTGTCAAGGCCACCAGTCCCAGACATCCCTGGCAGCTTCCCACCTCAGCCAGTAGGGATGACTAGCTGCACATACTTCTTGGAACTTTTCCTCCACCTCTGGTCCCACAAGGGCATCACAACCCAGGGCATAAAAAGTTTTGAACAGCCTCTCCCTTCCAAATGCCACATAGAAGACTACTGTTCTCCATAGCTTAAAGTGATAACTGTAACATGTATTCTTCTCTCCCCAGAAAACAGCTGAGAACAGTCATGGAAAAAAATTACTCTGCTTATGCAAACCAACTAAATCCCCTTACAGGAACATCCCATCCAGACATCCTGGATGCTCCTGTTCTGTCCAAGCAGGCAGAGCACCCCAAGGGGTACAAGTCTCACATGCTGTCCCCATTCCCTCCTCCTTGCTCTCCAGCAGCCTGTCTGCATCTCTGCTGGGTTCCTCACACACACACTGCCTCCAGCAGCTGCCTGACACCTCCAGACAAACCCACTCCTAAACCTTCCATGGCTCAAGCTTATCCCAGAGTGGCACAGCACAACACCCATGAGATCCTGATACCNTTTGGAGAATGGTCAGTCACCCCCCCCCCCTCCCCCCCCACCATTAGTTTCCAACAGCTTCAGGTACTGCACTGCTTCAAAGTGCAGCCACCAGACTGGCAACTCTGAAAATTAAAAGGCTTTCCATTGCTCTACTACATTTAGAGCAGTTCGGACAATGCTGGCTGATGCCATTCCTGCACTGAGGTTTCAGCAATTGTGTGGCACCTGCTAAAATTGACTCATGCTGGCTAAGTGCATTGACGTGGCACACGCGGCCTTCCATCCTACCTCTTGTGCAAGCAAATCTTCCTCCCTTTTCCCTCCCCCCATTTAACTGCTAAAGCATCAGTCACCAAACAAGCTGAAGACAAACCTTCAATGAGCTTCCAGGTACTGTGAAAGGAAAAAGGTACTCTGTAGAGAACTCTTAAGCCTTACAAATGTAACAATCAAAGATTCATCTCTCTCCCCTGTGATCTTCTGCTGCCCAAGTAGGTGTGTGAGTATAAAGAAGTCTTACTGTCAGCTAACAACCCTGAACACTCCCAGCTGACCACCCCTCCCCAACACCCGGGAGCAAGCAAGAAGTGCATGAACACCCACGCCCACAGGGTATGTGCTTTCTACGCTTGGTCACCAGCTAGAAAGCTTTAGTTCAGGAGACGAGGGTCTCCCCTCGCAGACTCGGATGTGGAGCACGGTGGAGGTGCAAGCTCCTACCTAGCAACATAAGCATTCTGCAGGGAAGTCGGCCCAAGCCCCCGTCCTCCCACTGCAAGGTCTCCTGTGCCCAGAGAAACATCCTCAGAAGGATGCGATCCTTAGTCATTTCTCAGAAAGCCATCCTGCACGTCGCCAGTTACAACCCCTGATGAATGACACTCGCTCCTGAAGACCACTGCCTGTGCCTCAGTGAACTGCCAGAACTCTCCACTCCTCATGCTCATCTGCACATGCATTACACCCCCCTGGCTTAGGGAGCCCAAAATCCCAAATCCCTGCGTGTCCCACTGTCTCCTCTGCAGTCACTCTATTGCAAAGCAAGCGCTCATCTCGCTATCAGCTTCCACCTCAGACTTACCTCCTGCCTCAGGTCTGGCATGAGTAAAGCTTTTCAGACACCATGGCCCCATCAAGGCTGGCCCACTCCTGCCTCCGGAGGGAACCTCCTTCCCATGTGCTTCACAGAAGCAGGGCAGGCATTCACCTGCTCTTACGGACACCGCAGAAAGCCACACAGCTGCAGAGGTTTAGCCCTGATGAGAATCAACGTCCCCTTCTTGGCACGGACAGGAAGAGTTTAGGGCCAATGAGATCCTAACTCGGGCGTGAATGCAACAGCCACACACACTTACACAGCACCTGGGCACCGTGAAACTGCTCTTCCCCGCAGCTCTTCCCGCTCCCGAGCCCACAGCAGCTCACCTCGCCTGCCCCCACCACTAACAATTCCCTGAAAAATCTAAAATCTACCTGCACTCTAGTAGTAATATTGTAACATCTACAAATCTTACACAGACGCTAAAAAATATGTTATTGTTTTTAAATAATCAGGATAAAAACAAGAGGGTATAAATACTGCCGAGGAGCACTACAAAGTGCTGGCTCCTGCCACAACAGGTTTTCCTCACAGTACAAACCCAAGTTTGCGTGCTAACTTAACAGGCGCAGAAATTGTCAAAAGGACACAGACCTTACTACAACTTTGAGAAACCGCAGCTTATAGGGTTTTCCACCAGAAGCTTTTGATTCTTTGAATTCTAGCAGAGACAGCAGTTCAGGGACAGGCTCTCTGAAAACAGCCGCTGAATCCAAGCCACTTCAGAAATGTTTGGTGCCCTTCAGCAGATTTCCATCAGACTCCAAATAAAACCAGAGCACCTTTATTGTCACGGAACTTTTAGCGGCAAACAGAGGTTTCAAGTCCCACTGTTCAACACCCACCACGGTAACTCAGAGCAGCCAAGCCTCCAAAGCACCAGCACCAGTTCAACAGACTCCACCGCACTGCAACATCCCAAAAGACAACCGATCTGGTGTTTTTTATTTTAAATCCCCGGCAGTACCACTTTTCCCGGGAAGCCCCACACGCGTTCGCGAGGCTGAGAGACCCTCGGTACCAACCGAGACCCCCCAATTCAGGACAGAAAACATTCCTGGCGCCTCCAACAGCAGCAGGGCTCGATCCGGGGAGCGGCGGAGCGGCCGCACCGCTACGGAGGGATCCGGCCCCGAGCATCTGCTCCGAGACCGGCGGCGCCAGGACGAAGAGCCGGAGCTGCGGCGGTCCCTGCCCGGAGCCCCTCGGGAGCGCCGCGGCACCAGCGGGACCCCGGGGTCCCTCCGCCCCCCCCCGCAGCTGCGGAAGGGACGAGACAGTAGCCGCAGCCCAGCCCCGTCCCGCGCGCGGCGGCACAAGGAGGGACGAACTTTTCTTTTTCCGAGGGGATTGTTGTTTCTGTGGTTTTTTTCTCTTTCTTAACAAAAAAGTGAACTTCCGCGAGAAGCGCCGCCCGCAGGACTCACCTCCGCAGGACTCACCTCCACAGCAGCTCCCCTCTACGGCTCCATGCCGGCGGGCTGCGGGCGTCCCCTGCCGCGCGGGCAGTGGGAGGGTAGCGCTGCGGCGGGCGGTCCGTGTCCAGCAGCGGCCGCTCCGCCAAGCGGGTCGGGTGCAGCCGCTGCGCGGGGCGCGGAGCGGGCCGGGACCCATGGACCCGCGCGCGCTAAGTGCGCCTGCCTGCGCCGCGAGAGCAGCAGCTCCCCCTGGCGGCTGCGCCTCGGCCTCGCGGCACCGCCCGCACCGCGGCAAAACAGCCCCCAGAGCCCCGCCAGGCCCCACGGGGAACGGACTGTCCAGGGAACCGTGCGGCTGCGCACGTGGCTCCGGTCTCGGCAGAAGATGTGGCCAAGAGAGGGATGGATGGATGGATGGATGGATGGATGGATGGATGGATGGATGGATGGATCGGCAGCAAAGAGCTGCGGCGGGGTCGGTGCCTTACTGGGGGATCTAGCGCGGCGCGGATCAGAACGGGCGGCACTGAACAGCCCTGCGCCGGGGGTAGCGCACGGTGCCAGCGCACACCGGAGCTGGGGCTGCGGCTCCCCGAAGGTCGCAGGCGAACGCTGATACTTCGGGAGCATCACCTGGAGCCCTTCCGCCCCTGCCCCGGGCAGTGCTGCCCTGGCCTCGGGCTGCTCGCACAACTCACAGCGGTTTCACTGCGGACAGAGGGACAGCTCGCTCCAGGAGTTACAGCGTCTGCACTAAACGGAGAAGCCGCTTTCAAATCCGCTGCGCATTTTCACACCATCATTAGCATCAATTTAACCAGACTGCCTTGAACTGGACCAGGCTAAGTTTCTCCTCCCTAACTCTGCTTCTGTCATGGCACATCCATGCTTTCCACAAAATGGTAGTGTTATTTTTAGTTTCCCTGTGCTGCTTTTTATTCACTTTTAAATATCTTAGAATAACTCCATGCAGACTATAATCTACTGTATTTTGCTCAGATTCACAGGAGGACACAGTTGTGTCAGGCAACTGAGATACAGGCAGAAAAATAATGGGACAAATTTCTGTAAGTGCACTTTAGGACTTTACAGTGCCACTGCTTGGCCTGAGTGGTGCTGTGTCACAGGGCGTGAGATCGTCACTCTTGCATGTGACCATTGAGAGGCTGCAAACACTGAACAACACAGCAGTGAGAAGCTTAAAACCTAAACACCAGCCAGCCACAGGAAAGCATCTTCTTCACCAGACCCTCACCAGTGAAATCAGCATCCCCTCAGCACCCTGCCCTAAAGGCAGAGCAGGTGAGAAAAGCCAGATCCTGCTCAGTCACACACTGCTCACCTCAGCTGTGCATCAGCATCTTTGCAATTATTGATGTCAAAGTCAAGTAAACACTCAGCTCTGCTTTTGGGTCTTTATCACATATGCAGAGCTGACAATTAGAAACATCATCTTGTTACCTACAGACAAAGCAAATCTGAACTAGATACGATACAAGGTCAACAAAAGTAGCAGCATTTTTAGGCATTTCTCTGAATATAACCATCCTTTAAAGCCTCTGTAGGCTCAAGGAGACAATGTTCAGCCACGTTGACCTGCAAGGCCAAGAACAACCAAACATGGTGAGTTTTCCCAGTCCCAGATGTGGGGAGGACTCAGGCACACTCAAGGTATTCTTACATACAGTAAATGGGCAAAATCATTGTAGAGCAGGAACATGACAAAGATCATTAAACATTTTACTGCCTGTATAATTCTTTTAACTAATTTGAAA